>APFE030254906.1:154045-188959 GCA_000404065.3 Pinus taeda
TAGTTTCTAGTTTTTTCGCAATTTAATTTAATTTTTATTAAATATTATTATTGGAGGGCATTTTTACTGCGTTAATAATCCATTTTTTTATTAATGTATTTTGATTAAATTGATATAATTAAAAAAAAACTCTTATAAGATATTAAAGTTAAAGTTGATGCGATGATTATGTTTAAATTATGAATATATTGAAATTCATTGGATGGTTTTAAATATTATGGTTGATGTGTAAACTTACCATTTAATAACATGCTTTATGGAATTGAATTGATTTATTACCCAAAATTATTAATAGAATTGAATTGATTTATTATCCAAAATTATTAATAGAATTGTTAAGTGTAATAGTTAGGAATTCCAAATGTACGGATTGTAGAGTGGGTTGATTTATATGAACCTAAGTCGGTTAATAGAGTGGTGCTTCAATTTGGATATTATGTTGCAAGCATGTGGATATTATTTATATTGTTATCAACAAGGTTATTTAATGTGTTTCTAAATGCATAGAGAGATAAGGAGGTGTGTCATGTGTATTATCAGGAGAGGAGGAGGATAAATATCTTTGTGCCTACCTAGTAGGCTAGTAGTAACTCTATTTGTCTAATGGGTTGAATATTGTGCTCACATAAAGTTACATGTTGTGATGAGGGAAGGTTATAGGTTGGTCACTCACGAGGTATATACATTAAGGAAAGTATATTGTATTCTTTAATGATCATGAGTCTCTCACTATGAGTAAATGAGATGGAGTTAACACATGTATCTCCTATGCTACATTACTTTCCACCCACCTTGAAAAAACATTTGTAACTAGAACGGTTAGGGTGGATAACTTAACCCTTGATACTAGTTATATCTATTGGTACTAGTGTTGATTGATTGGTACTCATTATTATAACATAAAGTGCTATTTATGTGCGCAACATTTGAAATGGTATATTAAGTAATTGCACTCATTAAATTATATTAATATAGAGATAATTGCTTCATTTAATTAGAGGGGACATCTATGGAGAAAATAGATTTGATTTCATCATGCTATTTGAAATGGAAGCTAGGCATGAGATACACAAGTTAATAGAAATAATTCTTCTGCTATTTCAAGGTTTTAGATTGAAATATGAAATCTATATTACGAGGGTTAATTTTACTTATATTTTGGATTTATTAATTACTATTTGTTTTCTTATGCATTTAATAGACAAAATGTAAAAATAGAGATCAGTGAAATACAAACACATTCCAATCACAATAAGCACCAAGATATAATATGGGATACCCTTTCAGGAGAAAACCTAGCTGGAAGGTGAACCTGCTCTACTATCTTTTGTCTAAATGAAAATGATGCAAATACAAAGGAGTAGGTACTCTCTATAGAGTTACCTGAAACCTGTGGTAGATGGGTTGCCATACTGTAACAACCGCTTGTTGATTTTCCATGTAAATAAAATAAGACCAAGGTCATAGGACATGTATTCAAAGTTGAATGGTGGATAGATATTATAGTGGGAATCACTTGTGGTTTATTAATGGCTGTGGAAATTGCTAAAGGCATTGGCAAAAAGGTAAAGAGAATAATCGACATTTAATTATGAGAAATAAGGGAAAATATGAGAAATGAAGGTGAAAAGACACAAATATGCATGCAAAGGAAATTAGAGAGAAAATGAAGTAAAATGAAAGAAAAAGGAGAAATCGATGATAAAAAGGCATGAAAGAAATAGTTCACAACTTTTGGTCATTACAACTTTTGTCAATTTAGATTTTGGCTCTCTTACACTTTTGCACTCTTATAGTATTCTAGCATTCATTGGGACTTGAGAGAAGCAAACTAGAAAGCAAAGGAATTCATGGGCAACATGAAAATAAGGTTGGATCAATAGCTACATGAGACGTACGTTGTAGGTAATAGGTTGCATGTGTGATTTCCTTGTTGATATTTGGATGCATGGTACATGTATGTGGTTCTATGGTTATTTGTTATTATTACCATGGATATTTTCCAGGATTGACAATGGTTTTTAGCCTTGTATATCCATTTCCTAGATAGCCATGATGTAGTGGTTCTTTGTCTGGAACTTTGATTGGTTCTAAGGTTCCCTATTGGTTGTAGGTTTGGATAGAATCTTTGGAGCCCTAGAACAACTTGGGTTCCCTAGATTTTGTGGGTTGAGATGGATATTTGTAGAGCCCTGTAATAGCTTGGGTTTCTTGGAGACAGTGGGTTGAGATAGAATCCATGGAGCCCTTGATAGCTTGGGAGGAGACCAATCTATTAGGTATTAGTGATTTCTGGACCAGTTAGGTGAAATCACTATAGTTGAGGGTTGTGGTGGTTTGGCCTCTTTGGTTGGTTCTATTTTGATATAACCCATACGATCCCACATTCATGCTTGGAATATGGTGTGGGGGTGATTGGATGAAAGAGATATTTTGGTTAAGCCAATCTATGGTCGGGTGGTACATGGAAGTCCCTGACTTGGTTGACTTTTGCATTTGTTAATATGAGTTATTTTTCCATTGTGACCTATGAGCCCATTATTCATCATTGTTTTGATTTTATTGATGAATGTTGTAGATTCTATTATAGTTATATGTTAGTTATATGCTTTGTTAGATGATGTGCTTTTACTATGGATCTTGTTCATGATTTGGTAAGTTACTGAATAATTGATGAATGCATAGGCTAACAAATGTTGTTGCAACTATTTTGAGAGGGAATTGAGCCTTCTTGATGATTCTCTGATGAAGTGAAGATTATTGTGATCATATATGCATTCATGCCATGTAACTACTACGTTTACTACATGTTTGATGAAATTTTTATCATGAAACTGGCATGTTTTGAGTGATTTCTAGCCTTAGCATTTATTATTTAGACTTGTTAGCATCTTAGACTTGATTTTTGAGAGTTCTGGGCATTTCTGGGTAGTGGCCTATAGGCCATTCCTGAAAAATTGGCACAGATCTCACAACCAGAGGCACAAAATGAGGAGATCTCAGTCATAACCACATGTAGGAAGGCTTGCGGATGTGGTTGGAGCCTTCCAACCACATGCACAATGTGTCAAGAATGTGGTTGGGGTGTCAATCTTGTGAAAATGAGTTCCAACGCAAGAATTGATCACTAGGGGTGGTTTTGAGGCTGCTAAGTGATCTAGTGTCCCTAAGGGGTGGTAGTATGTGTTCTAGTTTGTAGGCCTCACTTCCATAAATGGAACTTGGAGGTTAGGTCATGTCATAGTAGAACTCAACTCATGTTTACCCTCGAGAGCTTGTAAAAGTGGGTAAATGTGGGAGGAGGTGGTTACAAATTGGTACCAGAGCAAGGTTACAACATAAGACCTTGGGGTATATGTGATTGTTACGCATGCATGTCAGTTGTATATGTGTTTGCTATGCATTCATTGTTTTGGTTATGGTTATCATGCAGGCAATTAGTATTACAATTTTGTGTTAACATCCATGATGTTGATATGTTGATGCCATTATATATATATATATATATATCATGCTAATCTGAATTGATTTGTGGAGATGTTATAGCCTCCCCTAAGATACATTGAGGTCTGATTTTTATTATGTATTCTATTTGGTTTATCTAACATGGTATGTTGCAGGAAATAAAATATCAGAGATGAAGAACATAATAGTTGAGTACAATCCATATGGTTCTCCATACATGCTTGAAGAGACATTGGTAGGATGGGAGAGATTATTTGGGTAACATGGAGAAGGAAATTCTCCTAGTTTGGTAGATACATTGAGATGTTTAAAGGAAAAAATTGTGAGTTGCAACGAAAACAATGAACGGTTACAATTGAGGCACATGAAATACTTGCAAGGGTTCAGGAAAAGAAAGAAAAATTCAAGGCAGTGATTCTTCAAAGAATTTCAGATTCGCATAAGCAGGGATAATGGGAATCAGTCGTGGAGATTGGCAGGAGGAGAGACAAATGGGGCATATGGTAGCAAGTCTCTGAGAAGACACATGATGGAAAAATATGATACCGTTAGAGGTAGTAGATCTTTGGATACACTTGATAGGAGGGGTAGTACTTATGAATTCTAGCCTAGCTCCATTCTAGGAGACATCACTGCTAACATTCTTATAGGAGTGAGAAGCATTATTTTCCATAAGAGTTCAAGAAAGTCAAGCCTCCTACATTTGATGGAGAAATGAGGAAATCAAAAGATGCAGAAGCATGGCTGAATAGGATGAAGAATCTCTTAAACTTGTGTCACTATCAAGAAAACATGAAAGCCAAGATAATTAACTTCAGTATCAAGGGAAAAGAAAACATCGATTAGGAATGTGTTAAGTGCATCAAAGGCATTAGAGATGATCGCTGATTTAAGATCATTCTGAGAGAGTATTCAAGAATAATTACCTATCTGAGGGTTATTATGATAAAAGGTCCAAGGAGTTCTATGATATCAGGATGTAGGTGACAAGGAAAACATGGATCTATATAAGAAGTTCAAAGCAATTGAGGGAGGACATGGGTCTCAACCTATGGAACAACATAATAAAGGCAATGGAAGAGAACCATTGTGGTGTTGAACCTGTGATATAGCTCATCACAGGAACTTTTCCTTTGTATCATAGTGGTGTAGCAGAAGCATGACAAGCCTTAGATTTATAATGCATAGGAGGTGTGGGTGGTTGGGGTGTAGCTCTGAGCATTCCTTGGATTTATGTAGAAGTTGATAATAGGAAGGAAAATCATCAGGCATCCATCATTGAGATGGAAGGTGGAACTAGAAGGAGAGTTTCAAGTAAAGCCTCAATGCATCCTATGGAGGAATAAGCTCATGCTCCAAGACTAAGCAATAGAGCAATTTAAAGTGCATGGAAGCACCTTAGGGCCAAGAAAACTACATGGTATACTGTTGATCAGATGCAAGCATAATATCTGGTTTCCAAATATAACTGAATTCGTTAAGGGAGTTAAAATCCCTTGAGAGATGATACGTGCATGTGTTCAGTTGCAGGGTAGCATGTTAGGTAGAACATGTAAGATAACTGGTATATTGTTATATATATTTATGCACTAAAAGTTATGTGTTTATGGAACTATGACATATAAAATTGCATGGAAAAAGATATTGCAATAGATCTTGAGGAGGGCTCAGGCTGAGCTTTCACTCATGAACACTTGGAAGCACTGGGAACCATGGGGGTTGATTCATGGTGTCTGTTGAAATTTTTGTGCTTTTGGTGCTTTTTGATTTGTTTGTGCTTGATTTTTGGTTTTGATTGTGTTTGTTTCATGGTTATGCCACTTTGTTTGTGATGTTATATTGTTGTTTTTTTTTCCTTGTTTTCTTTATCTTTCCTTCTTGTTCCTTCCTTTTATGTTTTGAGGGCCTTGGTAATTTTTTGGGAAAGAGGAAAATTAATGGAGCTTAGGGAGAGATGGATGAAATCCAACAAGTAATGTAAGACCTGAATGAAGCCCAGTGCATGAATAAAAGGAAACTAAAGGAAAAAATATGACAGCCTATTGGGTTGGTTAAATCCATTGGGGTAAATGGATAGTGGTAGGAAAATCACGAGAAAGATAACAAGAAAGGTAAAGTAAGTAGATTTGAGCTTTCATATGCCTTGGCTAAGTTTGGAACTATTTTTCTCAATGTTGTGCATGCATTTCACGGATAAAGGAAGTTTTCTTAACCTTGACCTTATGAACACTAGTAATTGTGTTGTGATCATGATTATGCTAATGTGTGTGTGTGTATATATATATATATATATATATATATATCTGTGTGTGTGTGTATGTATGTATCTATGAATGGCATTTTCTGAAAAGGTCGTCAAGGGTCATTCTTGTGGTAGAATGATTTCTTTATGAAGGTGAATGGCATGAAAAGGTTCTTGGTTTTATGAGGAATCAAGTGGGCAGAGTAGCTGGGAAAGGTATAAGAGGTTAGTATCATGTGGATATGATTTTGATATTATGTTCTTATAACTATGCATGTGTTTATGTTATGGACAGGAAATGTTGAAGGATACATTAGTGGAATGAAAGTAGTGTGGTCTATGATATGCTGGGACAATCATGGATAGTGAAAAGTGCAGAAATTAATAGACATTTTCCACTATTGATGAAATCAAATAGAAATCAAGAGATTACAAATTTACTCTACTATTCCACGGAATGGAAAACACAATTTAGAAACACATGAAATGAAATGCAACCATTAAAAAACCACAAGAACACAATGATTTATAGGGAATCCAACTGGTAAAAACCCCTCTGCTACTTTTCATTAATCAAATGAGAATGAGAAACTATTACAATGTCTCGCTTCGATACTAAAGCACAACCTACACTATAAACATGTTCTCCTGTTGATTCAATGCCCCAACTTGCTCCTATTTCCTTGCACAATATTGGAGGAAATTAGCTCCTAAAAGTTAGGAATTTTCTCCTATTTTCTTGCGCAATTCCCAAGTAATGATTCACCTAATTAACTGCCAAGCATGTACAGTAAACTAGTATACAATTGATAATTACAACGTGCGTTTTCCTCCACTCCATCTAGGAAATTCGAATTCCATGCATGTCTGGGCTATTTTTAGCTGATTGACTAGTTTAATTGAGAAATCACTTATTTAACAACATTTCTACTACTTAGCTAACCTTGAACTGACTCAACTAGTTACTTGAGCTCAACTAACTGAGTCAAACTGAAAATAACTGAACTAGATTGCTAAATTATAGAAATCACTACACGGGAAACTCTACTTCTAGCCTATAACTCAAATTTACTAAGTAAACTAGTAGACAAGGCCATGTCACACAACTTAATTGTAATCCAAGTCATCCTTATGATGTGGAAAATCAAATTACTAAATTTGACTATGACACAAGTCAAATTTAGGATTTCTTGCTACAATTTCTAACACTCCCTCTTAGCAAGAAAGGGATTTTGCACCACCCCTATCCTACACCTGTGGAATTCAAATTTTCCACTTGAAAATGCCTTTGTCAATATATCTTCATCATGCTCCTCAGTTGAAATGTATTGTATCATCATAATTCTCCTCTACACACAATCTGTAAGTGATGGTACCTGATATCAATGTGCTTAGAGTTGTCTCAAAATATTGGATTCTCAGAGAGTTTGATACAACTCTGATTATAACAATAAGTTAATTTTGGATCCTTCTCCTGATTGAAAAGAGCCACAAGTATTTTCCCCATCCATATGGCCTCACATGTTTCTTGACTTACAACCATGTATTCATTCTCTGTTGAGCTGAGTGACATAGGAATTTGTTTCCTACTATACCAGGAGATAATTGTAGACTCGATGTTGAAGATACAACCTAGAGTACTTTTCCTATTTGATGGATTCCTTGCCCAATATGCATTAGTGAAACTCTGGAGTTTCACTCCCTCTATCCTCTTGTACCATAACCCATACTCGATTTTGCCTCTCATGTACCTCAACACATGCTTTTTTGTCTTCCAATACAACTTGGTAGGCTTCACCATGGCTTGACTCAATTGATTAAATGCATATCATATGTTCGAACGTGTGTTCATCAGATCAACAAGGATCCCACAAGTTGTTTGTAAATGGTAGCATCTACTACTTCTCCTAAAGAAACACTCTCCTTCCTCCATTTTGTAGCTAGAGAAGTATCCATAGGCTTATAGTTCTCCATATGAAATCTTTGAAGTATTTCAAGGGAATACTTCCCCTGAATCACAAACAACTCACCATCACCTTGCCATACTTCCAACCTAAAGAAATAATGCATCAAGCCCAGGTCCTCCTTACAATATTGGATCAACTGTTCATCCCCTATAAGTATCAAGTCATAAACATACTAAACTAAGATACATAACTTTCCATTTACCATATTATGATAGAGGTTGGCATCTGCTTCACTTTTGGTGAATCCTAATCCACTGAGATATGTGTCAATCTAAATGTACCATACTCGGGGCACTTGTTTGAGACCATATAGGTCTCTCTTGAGTCTACACACATGTATCTCCCTGTCATATGTCTCAAATCCCTCTTGTTGCTCAATGTAAATTTCTTCCTCAACAACACCATTGAGAAAGGTGGTCTTGACATCCATTTGGTGGATCTTCTACCCCATCTGTGCATCTAATGCTAGAATGGTTTTGATTGAGGAATATCTTTCCATTAGGGAAAATATTTACTCATAGTCCACCCCCTCTACTCGTGAGAAGCCTTTGGCCACAAATATATCCTTGTACTTCTCAATGCTCCCATTAACTGCATGCATCACTTTGTAGATCCATATGGAACCAACATATCTTTGGTCTTGACAACAACTCCCATACACTTCTCTTCATGATGGAGTCATACTCCTCCACCACGACATCAACCCACATTGGTTGAGAAACTGCTTCGTCAAATGAAGATTTTTTTTGTCTCAATGAGTTCTATCATGAGAACCATATACCTAGTGCACATGTCTGATGATCTCCTCTACTTGTGCACAGATGTAGGAGCTACCATATGCTCCCATACATCCTATACCAATCTATTAGCTTCTCTTATTCTCTTCTTCCCCTCTCTAGAATATTTTGTTTGAGTGGGTGCCTCCACTCGACCTCCTGTCTACTCCATTGCATGTGGCTACTCCACAACATCCACAAAACTAGAGGCTCCTCCTTAGGAACTAGAATCTCCTCCTCTGGTGGGATACTTTTCTGTCGCTTTAGAGAGCACATCATAGCCTTCTCCTCATCAAATTTGACATCTCTCCTCATTGCTGTTACCCTAAGTGATGGAAAATACACCCTATAGTTATGTGGTGTTTCTGTTTATCCTACAAAGACTCCCATCTTAGCGGTAGGCTCAAGTTTCTTCTTTCTATCCTTGGAGACATGACAATACACAATAGCTCCAAAAATTTTGAAATGAGATACATATGGCTTCCTCCCATAGAAATATTCTTCGGGTGTGATCATGCCAAGTATTCTATGAGGGCTCCTATTGATCCAGGGATACAAAATATGCTCAAAATTCAAAGTGCTTAAAATTGCTTGAAACTGGCACCAAACTATAATGCTCATCATCCTAATTCCAACACCACTTGAATCACCTCAATCCAATGTTGTATTAGATAGTTATAATGTTTTGAAGTTTTTTTCCCAACATCTAAAAGTTAACTTTTAGGGTTGATTGGGTTGCTAATTGGGTAGTCCATATGATGATGCCATCAAATGACTGTGCAGGGTACAATGTTAGACTTACCAATCTAGGAGTGACATGTGGTAGGGTCATACAACTGGGTTGGAAGTTTTTTATTGACTGGTTGGCCATTGAAGTGATCTAATCATGAGGTGCCACATGGCCCAATGGGAGAGCTCTAGGTGGCCCTCTGCAATTGGTCAAAAAAATTTACAATAGGGCCAAAGGGCCTTGGCAGGGTTCAACCCCTAGAACTCCTGCAGAGCAATACCATGACCTACCGCCATGCTACGTCATTGATTCTTAACATCCAGTTATATTTGAATTTTAGTTGTTGGCGCATTGGGGGAAAGGGACCGATGGTTAGCCTTGGCCCCTAGGCACATTACAAAACACACGACCATAGCAGTGGCAGAGAACAATGTGGCAGGAAGTTAGCCCTCACCTTGGGCCATATGGGACACCTACGACTAAGAGAAAAAGTGGAGGGAGCGGGAAATTAGCCCTACTCCCGGTCATATAAGTAGCCATGTGACCAACAACTTCTAGAGTGGGGGGTAAGTCAGCGGTGGTGAGCGATTAGCCTGGCCCCAACCACATGTGCCATATGACCTCTTCAAAAAGCTAAAATTTTAGTGGTAAAGGTCATTGGTGTGATTAAGTAGGCAACAAAGTGCACCAATTGGGGTGAGAATCTCACCAGTCCTAGGAAAATTTGTCACTCGACAATTAGTGAAAAGGTGGATTTCATAAAACAATTAGTCTGTTTTGTCAATTTGTAGGACATATAGCAGAGCTTTGTTCCAGGAAGCATATCTTGCTTATCTTTTAACCTTTTTGAGCTCAAGAAGAGCCTAGATAAGGGTTTTTGAGCATTTTGAACATAATGGCAATGCCATTTTTGAAATTTGAGCTATGTAAACTAATGTAATTTTAGATTTGAGCATATAATTTAAAGGCCCAACATTGGGAGCTAAACCTAGAGACGTAGCCTAGGAGGGGTGAACTTTGTCATCAAATTGTTGTTTGTATGATGTTGTTCATGGTCTATTTTTCTCTATTTTATTTATTCAAACTTAACTAAAAACACTAATTTTATGTGTTTTTGCAAATTGATCCATTGTCCACAAGGCATAAGCTTGCTTTCAAACATTTTACGAAACCTTCAAGTTTTTAATTTTAGATCAATTTGGCATCAGAGCATGGTTGTTTTGAAGGTTTGACTATGCTTGCTAGTGTTTTCTTGATGCTTATAAGGTTAAAGTTGAAAAGAGGAGGAGTGCTTGAAGAAACAAATCCTCAAATTGGTTCAAGGAGGTCCCAAACTCATCAAAATCCACCAATCATGGAAAATAAAGAAGGACATGCGATGATGTCTAAGGATGAAAGAGCTTTCAGAAAGGATTTTTATGACATGTTTGAGATGGTGAAAGTTTTATAAGAAGAGAGGGAAAGAAGGTTGCATGGAGAGAGTTCATATCATCCAAAAGGTAATGGTAGTGATGAGAGAAAGCCTCCACCACAACCTCCTCCTTCACCTCCTTCAACAACTACATATACTCCTCCTAGATCTCCAAAAGGACATGCTAAGTCTCTTTTGTTAAATTCTGATGTCAAGTTTGAATTGCCTACATACAATGGGAAAATAAATGCTGAAAAGTTGGATAATTGGGTTTGTTAAATTGAAGTTTATTGTAGGATTCAAAGGATTTAGGATGATGTGACCAAGATCCAACTTTCTTCTCTCCATTTGGAAAGTGAAACCTTCATCTGGCGGGAGGCCATAACTCAAGAAGATTTGAAGAAAAGTGGAAAAATTATCTCTTCTTGGAACTATTTTGTAGTTGTTAAGAAGGAAATTTGATCCATTAGGTTACATGCAAAAAAAATTATGGATTGGAAAATTTTTAGACAATCTAAAGGTTAGAGTGTTCAAAGTTACACATAAGAATTTAGAAGAAGAGCTTTAATCTTGGGTGTAGATTTTTCCTCACAAGACACTCTCCTTAAATACATAGGTGGATTACATAGTTATTTGAGGCATGCAATTCTTATGTTTAATCCCACCAATTTAGATGAAGTATGTGTTTAGGAAACTCATTTAGAAGCAAGAGGCAATAATGTTCCTCAAGAGACTAGCAATAAACCATTCAAATCTGGAGACAAAGGAAAGGGGAAGTTTAAAGGTTTTAAACACATACATGGCAAATGTAGAATATGAAGGATAAGCATTGAATGTGTCTATTATTCACATGATATACATTTATAATACATTTTGATGACTCTTGGTTTCCATATACCAAGTGGTATCTTGGACTCCCTTTGACTATTTACATTCCACACCAACCCTTAGAGGATTAGGTGTCCAACATTCCCCCCCTTAATCGATGGGGTATGTATGAGTCCAAGAAGAGAGATGTAATAAAAAATGTGCAAAAATGCATGGCAACACTAGGCTTAATGTTCTCTCTAAAATGTTGGCATAAGGTGGTGGTTTAAGGATGACCACCAACAGTGGAATGCTTAGTGCAGGTACTAAAACTCTTCCAAGTCTAGCAAGAAGCTGAAATATTCTGCTAGAGGAAGTGTCCCTAATGATTTGGAGAGGGAGACGTTCAACCTGAAAAAGGGAGGTCTACAACCTGCAGTGGTTTAAGGATGAACACCAACTATGGAATGCTTAATGCAATTCCTGGAACTCTTCTAAAATTGGCAAGAAGCTAAAGTCTTCTACTAGAGGAAGTGTCCCAAATTATTTGAAGAGGGAGAAGCTCAACCTGAAGAGGGAGGTCTCAACCCTGCATAGATGGTTTAAGGCTGACCACAAACCAAAGGCATGCTCAAGGGCATCTTTGTCTCTGGCTACAACTCTGAATCTGGTATGGGAGGTTGTGGCCGAGGCTCACTTGATGTGGCTTTGAAGCTTATAGATGACCATCACTTCCCCATTGTCAGATACAATGTGAGATGATGGAGAAAACTCAACTGTAATACTTTTCAATATTCTAAAAGAAATTCTGACATATGACTAAAATGTCTTCTTGGATGTTGAACCCCATTTCCAAGAAGCAATCCATCCAAGGTGAATGTTTGTTCTTGCAGTAGGTTTGTTTTTGAAGCAGCTGTTTGAAGAATGAATGGTTTTATGAAAATTCTCACATGGATGAAGATCAAAACAATGATATTTCATATGGGCAACTCATTCATAATGTTGGCATTTAAAATTTTGTTGTGGCTACTATGGAAGAGGACTAAAATCTGAAGACGAACTGTCATAAAAAAATCCAACACTTTGAAACTAGATGAGCTTTGAGTAATTTAGAATATGAAAGGAAACATCCTTGTCATATCCAAGACCAGTTCTGCGGTTGTTATGAACAAGCTCTTCCCAAGGTTTGATGGTGGGCTTGGGAAGTATATGCTAAATTTCTGCATGCAACTCAGCTCCTTCATTGGGCACTGAATCTGAATCAACTTGTTTCTTATGAGAGTCTGTTTCAATGTTCTGAATAGAAATAAGTTGAGAATTATGACTCCACTGTTGTAATTCTGCTCGTTGAAGCTGAGCTTAAACCTAAAAAAGGTCTACCTTCTCCTATGTATATTGGAAACACGTTTTAATATCGCAAAGAATGTTCTTATTGATGTTTACCATCTCATCTATAGTATAATGTATTAAAATATTTCAAAACTCTAATATATCATCACGTCAATCCATCTCAAAACAATTGAATTAGATGAATCGTGTTGGCTTCAACTACAAATGCATAATATAATTCATAACTATATGCACCAACGCATGAACTAATGAAATGTTCTTTAATTATACAATACAATTGAAGAGGCATATATTCTCTGCTCAACACATATACATCACCATAACTTGCATGAACTCGGTTATCACAACTCACAAGTTCGCTTCAATTTATATGCAATGTTCAATACATATAAACTATTCAGTCCTTACCATTCATCGTGCATGAGCCACCTCAATCAAACCTCATATGAATGGATCTCAATATATATATTAAACCATAGACTTCAACATACATATATCGAAATTTAAAGAATGGAAATAGACAAAATGTTTTTCAAAACACCACGCCATATTTACATTGACCAAAATACATATATGGCATCCCGTAATACAACACATGACCTTCATATTTTCATCACATCACCATTCTGGCAGTTTCATATATCACACAGGAGTTGAAATGCACCAGGATGTTCAACGCTCCATCCAACATAAAACAACTCTCGAGAGTACTGCAATCTATTCAAGCTGCTCACCAATGTCGATTGCTAGACCTGACTAACTACTCCAAAGCTCATACATGTTGTAGTAAATTGAGTTACATGATGAAAATCTAATCCTATTCAACAAATTATGTTAGGCATGAAGCAAAACGCAAAAATGCGTCCTTCTTCCTTTGTTCGTGCTTTGAAACCAACTCCAACGATTTTTAGAAAGTGAAAAAATTTAGACTCCACAGCTCGGGAAGACAGCTCAGGAAGAGAGGTGGAATGTCTGGCTGCGTGGGGAAAGTAGTGTATTTGTAGGTATTAATGCATATGGCCAGTGGGTATTAATGCTCAAGGGAGAGTGTCACGCCCACGCTACTTTTTTTTTCGCGTTGGCCGTGCGGCACCGCCTTTGCCGGGTTTCGGGCAAAGCGGACTACGCCTCTACAATCTTATTTCTCTTTAAAGCTTCTATTGCAACTACTAGTTCTTCTAGTAAGCCTATTGAGTCTCAAAATTATAAAGAAAGAATTGAGTTTTTCCATATTAGGTTCATTATAAAACATACCAAATTTGGTACCTTGTTTGATAGTGGATCCCAAGTTAACCTTATTTCTTAAGCTATTGTCAAGGAACTAAATGTAGAAACTACATCTCATCCTAAACCTTACCCTTTGGTTTGGATATGTGAAAATGCCAAATTGCAAGTGATAAGAAAATGTAAACTTAAATTTTCCATCACTACAAACTTTATTGATGAGGTACAACTTGATGTTGTACCACTACACATATGTGGAATTGTTTTAGGGAGTCCATACTTGTATGACCAAAAAAACATATTCTATCATCATGAGAAAAAATATCATCTTTATAAAGATGGAATTGAGTATATTTTTAGATCACATCGCAAGAAGATGAACTTGCCTCTTGTAAGTGCTAGTAAAATGAATAGCCTTGTGCATGCTAGTAAGAATTTTGTATTATTGATGATAAAAACCAAAGATATTTTTGAATTTGAAGCCTTCCAAGGATGTGATTCAAAACTCAAGCATGTTTTGGTTTAATTTTTTAACACATATAATAAGATGTTTTAGGAACCTGAAGGGTTGCCTCCTAAAAGAGGAATCTAACATGAGATTCAATTGCAGCAGGATGCACTTCTTCCAAACACTGGCATGTACAAAATTTCAGTTTTGTAGAATGCAGAGATCAAGAAGGATATTCAAGAGCTACTTGAAAAAGGGGTCATCACACCTAGTAGATCTCCTTGTGGGTCTCCTACTGTCTTGGTTCCAAAGAAGGATTGTACATGGCATATGTGTGTGGATTTTAGAGCTTTAAATAAAATCATCGTAAAGAATCACTATCATTTTCCTTGTATTGATGATTTGGTAGATCAATTAAAGAATGTTGATTATTTAATTAAGTTAGATTTGAGAAGCGGTTATCATAAGATCAAGATTGCTAAAGGTGATATTTGGAAGATTGCTTTCAAGACAAAACAAGGTTTGTTTGAATGGTTAGTTATGCCATTGGGTCTTTGCAACGCAATTGCAACATTTATGAGAGTTATGAATGATGTGCTGAGACCATTCCTTCATGATTTTTTCATAGTCTACTTAAATGATGTTTTGATTTTCAATAAGACTTGTGAAGAGCATATCAAGCATGTGAAACAAGTTTTATATGTCTTAAAGAAAGAGAAATTGTATTTGAAGATGTCTAAGTGTGAATTTAGGAAAACCTCTTTGGTATGTTTGGTTCATATTGTAGGAGGGGGTAAATTGAAGATTGATCCTTCAAAAGTTGAAGTCATTGTGAATTGGAATAAACCTAATAATGTAACAGAAGTTAGGATCATTTTAGGAGAAACCCAATATTGGAGAAAGTTTATTGCTAACTTATCATCTATTTCATCTCCATTGCATGCTTTGATAAGTGTTAAATATGTATTTTAGTGGGGATGCAAGCAACATAATGCATTCAATACATTGAAAGAGAAAATTAGTACAACACCATTTCTTGCACTTCCATATCTTAAGCAACCATTTGAGATTCAAACCAATGCAATTGATTATGTCATGGGCATAGTTTTGATGCAACATTGTAAGATTGTTTTTTATCATTCTAAAACCTTTATCAGTGCAATAATTAACTATCCAACTTATGATAAAGAGTTGTATGCTTTGGTACAAAGCGTGAAAAAATGGAAGCACTATTTCATGGGTAAAGAAACAATTATTCATGCTGACCATCAACCTTTTCAATATTTATAATCGCAAACCAAGCTACAAGTTAGACATTTCAGGTGGATGTGATTTCTACAACAATTCCATTTGGTAATCAAGTACAAGAAATGTGTATACACGAAAGTTTCTCATTTGTAAGATCAATTTTAAATATATTTATGAAACTTTGATTCAAGGAAATCATGTATCATCTTGGCAAGTTATGTGTTCCATAGGGTGAAATAGTCAATGTCATAAGGGAAGCCCACAATTCTCTTATTGTTGGTCACTTTGATGTAGGAAAAATAGTTGTACAAATTCAAAGGTATTGTTATTGGCCTTGCATGAATGAAAGTATTTCAATATATGTAAGAGGATGCTCCATGTGTGCTAATAGAAAGCCTAGCAATAGGAAATTGGGTTTGTACACTCCACTTACTATTCCTTCCCGTCATTAGGAAAGTATTTCTATGAATTTTGTAGGAGGACTACCAATGTCAAAGAAAGGTTGTGATTATCTTTATTTTGTTGTGGATTGTTTTAGAAAAATGTGTGCGTTTATGCCATCTAAGAAACATGTTACAACTGAACAGACTGCAGAGACGTTCTTCCAAAATGTATGGGTGCACTTTGGGTTTCCCACAACTATTATTTCTGATCAAGATTCTCAATTTGTTGGGAAATTTTTGTCAAGTTTATGGGAACTTATGGAAAACAAGTTGAAGAAGAGCACAACATTTCATCCACAAATTGATGACCAGACAAAAGTAGTGAACAAAATAGTAGTACATATTCTTCGTGGATACTGCAACAAGCATCCTAAGCTTTGGGATGAACACTTCCATTACATCCAACATGCCTATAATAGAGCCAAGCATTATTCAACTCAGGAATCTCCATTGAAAGCATGTTTGGGATATTTACCAAAATATCCCTTAGATTTTATCTTTTGGAAAGATATTGTAATGGATGGACACAATGATATAAACAAAGCCAAGCACTTCATTAAACAGATTCAATTGGTGCATCAGATGGTACAATAATAGTTGGAGATGATTCAAGCCAAGTACAAGGCGAGACATGACAAGCATCGTGTTGACCACAAATTCCAGGTGGGATATCAAGTTTGGCTATATATTAACAAGGAAATATTTCAAGGTGAAGGTAAAATGCTCGAGCCAATCAGATATGCTCCTTTCAAAATCTTGGAGAAGATTGGTAATAATGCTTTCCGATTAGATTTTCCACCATACATTCAAATTTATGTTTTTGTTAATGTGGAAAACTTGAGATTATATGAGCCTCCTATGATTAAAGATTAAGGAGAGAACTTTCAAATTTCATCCATAGAATATTTTTCTCCTTAATACTTAGAAGAATTGCAATAAGATACTATTCTTGACAGGAGGATAAGGACTTCACGTAGAGGCATCATGGAGTATCTTCATGTGGGGCTCAAAGGAAATAATCCAAGTAAATACAGGTGGATTGAGATTAGAAAAGCGAGGGAGTTGTACTCTCACTTACTTTTTGAGTAAAAAGACAAACTTTTGGTCATCTAAAAGCTTTTAGTGGGGAGGAATGATCTAGAGGATGAAAATATGTGCAAAATTAAAAGTGCTCAAAATTTCTCAAAATTAATGGTTTCAAATTGTTGTGCTTTTCGTCCCGATTCCAACGCCACTTGAATCACCTCAATCTGATGTCATATGAAAAGATTATGATGTTCTGAAGTTTTTTCCCAACAACTAAAAGATTACTTGCAGGGTTGACTAGGCTATTGATTGGGAAGTTTGTATGATGACGTCATCAGCTGACTGTGTAGGGTATGGTGTCATATGGACCAATCTAGGAGCGACATGTCGCAGGTTTGTATGGCTAGGTTGGAAGTTTGTGATTGATTGATTGGTTATTGAAGTGGTCCAATAATGAGGTGCTACATAGCTCTCTGTAATTGGTCAAATAAATTTCAATAGGGTCGAAGGGCCTCGACAGGGTTCGACTCCTAGATCTCCTATAGAGTAATACCATGGCCTACTGCCATGCTACTCCATTGATTCTTAACATATGTTTAAGTTCAATTATATTTGAAATTTAAATGTTAGTGTGGTGGGGGAAGGGGCTAGGCGGTTAGCCCTAACCCCTCGGAACATTACACAACACACAACCATGGCGGTAGTGGAGAATAGTGGGGTGGCCGGTTACCCCTGGCCCCAGGCCATATGGGATACTTATGACTGAGAGTGAAGTTAGAGGGCACGAATGGTTAGCCTGATCCCTAGTCCTATAAACAACAATGTGACCAACAAAATCTAGAGTGAGGATAAGCCGACAGGGGTGGGAAGTTAGCCCGACCTCAACCACATGTGCCATACAAACACTTTAGAGGGCTAAAATATGGCGATAAGGGTCATTGGTGCAGTTAAGTAGGTGTCAAATTGCACCAATTGCGATGGTAATCCCACTAGTTCTAGGCAAATTTGTTGCTCGACGGTCAATGAAAAAGTGGATTTCATAGAACAGTTAGCCAATTTTGTCAATTTTCAAGAAAAATAACAGAGCTTTGTTCCAAGAAGCATATCTTGCTCATTTTTTAACCTTTTTGAGCTCAGGAATAACTTAGATAGGGTTTTTTGAGCATCTTGGACACAATGGCAGTGTCATTATTGCAATTTGATTTATGTAAACTGATGTGATTTTATATTTGAGCATATAATTTAAAGGCTCAACATTGGAAGCTGGACCCAAAGATGTATCCCAAGAGGGGTGAACTCGTCATCAAATTGTTGTTTGTGTGATGTTGTTCATGGCCTATTTTATTTGTTTTATTTATGCAAACTTTACTAAAAACACTAAGTTTATGTTCTTTTGCAAATTGATCCATTGTTCACAAGACATAAACTTGCTTCCAAACATTTTATGAAACCTTCAAGTTTTTAATTTCAGATCACTTGTTCTTCAAATAAACTGTGTTTCATTCTTCTTCCCATAGATGCAATGGAAGCCCCTGATCATGCAACATGGCTCTTATTGCTCCCACTATGCTTCTGTTATTCCTTTCAGCCACCCCATTTTATTGTGGGTTATGCGGTGCTATCAGTTCTCTTCTAATATACTCTTTCCACAAAGTTCCTTGAAGGTGGTACAAACATATTATCCTCCATTATAAATTATCAGGGCTTTCATTTTTTTACCAGTCTCATTTTCAACCAATTCTTTGAATTCAACAAATTTTCAGAAAACTTCATCTTTCTTTCACATGGAGGAGATCCAATATTTTCTAGAGTAATCATCAACAAAAATCACATACTACCTATGTTTTAATGTAGATGTTGCAAAAAATGGTCCACATACATCAAACTTATCCAGCTTTACTATCTCGGTCCTTGAAAGTGGATTTGACATATATACACAATGTGCATCCCTTGGAGACATCATGCTGGTCAAAGGTGAATTTTAGGAGACTAATAATAATCTGCTGCATAAGTTTTAAGGCCCCATGGTGTAAATGTCCCATGTTCTTGTACCAGAGTTCTCCAACATTCTGACTCTTCACTTCTCCTGCCTTGCTACTCACTGTAGTGCAAGCTTCCACCTATTTCCGGGAAAAATAGTTTCTTTTCGATCTACTAGTCCCACTAAGACGGGTAGCTATCTTATAAACAAACAATCAAAGCAAATTGCGATTTCCTTTACATATGATAGATAAAAGAGAAGCAAAGGGGACCAACCTGGATCTTTCGCTTGGCTCCTTGCTTATTTCCTCTCTCCCTTGATAGAGCTTGCCACTCCTCTCCTACTTGTCCCGCTTTAGAGAATACCTGTAGAGGCAAAGCAACAAAACACCATCAAAGCATCTCGATCTATAATGCCATAAACAATGCAGAATCAGAAATACATTGACCATACAATTGCATTCACAGAAAACAAGATTCATAAATACACGATTATATGGAGGAAAACTCAAATAACTTTATTAATAGTAGAAGAGAGGATTACAACCCAGTTGTCTAATCCAACATCATCCTCTCAGCATCAAAGCCCTCTTCACCTCATGAAAAGCAAGATCACCCAACAATACAATGTCTCTTCTCAAAGAGAAACCAACTACACTTCCTTACAAATTACAAAATTCTAGCCTCTAGATCTCTCAGATGAGGGATCCATTTATAGATGTCTTGCAAGGGTGTGATTTAGCTCTGGGTTTCTGATTAGTGTCATTCAACTGATAGTTATTGGTTCCACTTGGAGATTTCTTTGATCTCTTACTCATCCCTGGGCCAATTCAGAGAGGCAAGTGTCATATGAGAAGTTTCTAGAAGATTCCCTAGGTATCCACTTAGCAAACTGTCTCTGCCATTTGTTTATTCTTGCTCATCGCACCCCAAAGAAGGCTTTTTCAGTATGCATCACACCTAGCTAGTGTAGCAGCCAGTATGCATCACACCTTGACCATGGAGTAGTCAGTATGGTCTAGTTTTGGCTAGTTCTGAGTGGTTTTCCAGGTGGAACTTCTGGGAAATGATGTAATCAGTTGACCATGATCCTTTAGGGTATGAAACACCACTTTTAGGGGTTAAAGAGCCCTTGGTTTATCGACATATGTGATTGGGGTTGCAGTGCCCAAATATGTCTATAACAGTTGCCCCCTAAAGCATGAGGTCGTAAATCTTCTGATGTTAGGTGAAATGCTTTATCATGAGGATCCGAGGTATTCTAACAGGAAGGTGACCTGTATAAGATACAATATAATACATCATCATCATATTATTTTCATGATCTAGCTGAGGCAGGAATTCCCGTGGCCAGCTTTATAAATTCATTTTCATGTACAATATGGAACAAATAACCATCTACAGTTGCGGACTGGTGATTCTTAATATGTAGAGTCATCATCTCTTAGCTTGGATGATCATCTGTGCAGCTTTTGTGGACATTTGATGTCTTTATTTTCCTGAATATACCGCAGCCTGGATGGCTGAAACTAGATCCGGGGTCTTCAAACTCGTCCAATCTTTGCCTGATGTACAAGTCGATCCATGTGAAAAGACGTTTTGGAGTCGAACATGGAAAGACATCACCTGATTACCAGCCAATGATGTAAGCTGTTAATAGGCATGAGAGGAATCATCGATAATGATAATGACCCTCAAGGTACTACAATACAATTCATGTGGTCTGAATATATGAGTTGATTTCGAACACTACGTAAAATCTTTCGGTCGAAGGCCATTGATGTAAACCTGTTGCCGGAAGTGAGAAACTTGCCATTGAGGCATGCAAGCTTCAAAGTACTGAAAGGTTGTTTTTAAGTCAACTTCTTGGATAATGAGATGATGTCAACAAGAAGTGACCTATCGTAGGTGGGCCTTAATGTATCCCACATCTACAACGTGAAACGAAGCAAATTATTTTCTGGAGGTGAAAACGATCTGATGATACAAGGTTCAGGAATGGCGGTCATGAAAAATGGAGGGTGAAGGTATTATAGTGGATGAGGCATTAGCTGGATGGTGAATTCTCTGAATGACTTCTCTTGAACATGTCAGCGACACTGATATGGATTGGTAGCGTTAACCCCAAAATATGGATGGTACGGAGGACCAATGTTGATATGACTGGTGAACAGAATAACCCAACCCGACTCAATCATGGTGATGGAGTGAAAATGTCATGTTCAAGAGTGACCTGCTACCAATAAAATTCTTCAAGTTTTCTTCCCTTTTTCCCCAGTCATTGCTGACCAGTAACTTTTTATTTTTGTCAAGCTTGAGGAGGATAACATATTCTTGTTCTATATTTTTCCCTTCGAGCAAACCTGTTGCTATGTTATAGCGAGCCTAGTGACAGTGAAACTCGTTCTTGTCTGGGTGGACAAGTTTGTCGCTATTGTTTTAATGAGTTTAACGACAAGGATAACTCGGTCCTTTTCATTTTAGAAAGTTTGAAAAGGGATGAAAAGGAAACTCCAGTGGTCCTTTTTCATAGCATAATCCCTTAAGTATGAAAAGTAGAAAATAATATGAAAGGGATGACTATTCGATCGCTTTAGCGCACCGAAAAAGACAAGCCCTTGATCTTTTGTTAGATAATCCCTCAGGTCCCAAAAGATTAAAATGTACAGGAGGGATGGCGCTTCCCTTTACTTTAATGAGCTGGAAAGGCCATTACCTCGACAATATTTTCATATTTAGCGAGTCTAAAAAGAGCTTAAAAGAGACTCATTTTTTAGGAACGAGTGGTGTTTTTGGGTAGCAACTGGTTCCAAGTAAGTTTGGAACTTCTCAAAACATGGCAGTGTGAAGAGGGTGGCTAATAGAATCACTTGTCGCAGCTATTCCTCAAAAGGGTAAACAATCAAGTGGAAGTGTATGATCGACCAGAAGAATGGAGGTGATGGAAGAACACAACCAAGGTTCAAAAGGCTGATAGCATGCCAATCACAGAAGTTGTTTACTGAAGGTGGATTCATTTTTTAATGAGCTTAAATCCGGAGAAACTATGCTTAGTGGTAGATTTATTTTTTAACGAGCTTGAACCTTGCAGAAACATTGCTCGTGCCAGTTTTTTTAAAGATGTCTCTCATTGGTAGGTTCATTTTTTAGTGAGCTTGCACCATACGAAACTTTGCTCATTGCCTTTTCATGTAGGCTAGAAACGACCAAACTACAAAGATAACTACACTAAAAGCTAAGGAACTACTGAGGTTAGGTAGGATGGTTTCATCAACAAATTAGACAAAACACTTTCTTTAGTCCGTCTAGTGTGCAGAAATTTCTGGACCAACTGCCTAACCTAAGAAGTTGACACTAAAAGGATAAAAATCTAAAAACGCTAAAAAGCTAAAAAATGAAATTGGTCATATTTTTCTTGCATAAAGAGGTTTTCATGCCCTCAAGCATCGAGGGAAGGAGAGTTCCCAGACAACCAGACGGAAGTCCCTACAGTTAAGCAGGATTGTTTCTGTCAGCGGTTAGACAAAAACACTCCCTTGGCTCTGCCCATCGAAATAAACAAAGGTGAATGGTGTGAGCTTCCAATCAAATAACCTACGAGGAAATAACTATTTTAGACCAAACCCATAACCTTCAAGGAAATGGTGTTTCAAACCAATCATATAACCTACAATGAAATCTATCTTTTCAGCTGGGTTGGTCTGCTGAAGCAGACTAGGGTGCATGCCCCTTAAGCTTTGTTACATTCACCGGACTACTCGCCGCAATCAAGTGGATGGAATGAAGGTTGAAGAGACATTCTTGATGCAAAGAGACCATTTAGGGATGATGTTTGACTTGTATCTATGTTTGAACTGGGAAATGAAAGCTGGTCAATAAGCTGTACCATTCCGCCTTCATGCGGGAAACACATCACTCAAAAGAGTGTGGAAACAATAGCTTCCATGCTATTATGTAGTCACGTCCAAGAAGTAGATTGTAATCTAGTGGCCCTTGGACTACCATCACGTTCAAGTGAAAGGTTTTCCTTTTCAATGTTATCGGCAACTTCGGAAGGATCCCGAGCGATCGACTGGTTCCTTTGAAAAAACTTGACAAATTTTGTGTCTCAGGCAGAAGTGATGGCGAACCAAGCGCTTTCCAAGTAGTTGAGGAAATGATACTCACTGAAGCCCCTTCATCTATGATAGTGCCAGATATGATGATTTTGTAAACTTGTACTATGATCCGGAATGGTACATTAGATGGAAGGTGGGCTCTTGCTAGTTGATTCCAATCAAAGGAAATGACTAGACTGCTTGGAGGAGATATTGGATAAATGAATGGATGAACCTCCTAAACTGGGGAATTTTTCTCCTGTTGTAAAGGAACGAGTGGATTGCCCCCAAGTTCATCAGACTCAGTATTAACAAAAAGAATTTGAACGGTGTCATTCTCATTCTCTTTGGAAATTGTATCATCTGAAGGTGGACCTTCTGAAGGAAAGACTCGGTTGACTGTCATCTCAACTTGTTGACTTTGGTCCGGTATGGACTCATAAGGTTTACTTTCAATTATAGTCGTTTCGACTGATGATTGAGTTATGTCAGTCAGATTTTCAACTAGCGATGGACTTGGTAAGAGTTTCTTGTATCTAGGTGGAAGTCGCTGCAGTGAAGCAGGACGATTATGCAACATTCTCTTAGCCTCATCTAGTAAAGGACAACGGGGAAAGTGATGGTCTCCTTCACATAATAGACATGGAGTTTTGACCTTTCTTTCCTGTCCAGTACTTTCATTTTCACTAGTTGATGGTGTGCTGTCAACATGATTGATAGAGGTTGATGACATCGGACGGTGCGAACGGGGAGACCATTCTCTCAAGATCCATAGAATGCAAGGGAAATCTCGATGAAAATGGTTTCTTTTGCAAATTAGACAAGGATATTTAGGAGATTTAACATGTGGATTTTCACCATGTGATTCATTGTTACCCCCTTGCTTAACTGACTTCTTCTTCTTCTCAGCCACTTGGTTACTAGCATCACTATTTTCACCAAGCGAAGAGGAAGAAGGGGAGGGAGAAATAAATGAAGTAGAAGGTGAAGGGCCACTTTCGGTATCAACTGGTTACTGATTCGATTACTGAGGAATTACAGCGTTTTGAACGACAGAGGTTGAGAAAAGCCAAACTGGCAGGCCAATTGTGATTCCTGGAAGGGACAATGTAGCCATATATGGAGCACCAATATCTCCCCAAGAAGAGAAAGCACTAGGATTCCCCCAAGGGGAATTCCTTGATTGGTGGACTTCATTACCTCAACCTAAGATCAATGAAGGAAAAGGGGTGTTATTCCAAATTAAATAAATTTTTATGACGCTTTGACACAAATTTTGTTTTTAAATTTTTAAGAGTCAAGAAAAAGTTAAAGATGAGTCTAGTCGCCTTCGATTTTTAATGAGCTTGAAGTGACGAGTGCTTAGATGGACCTTTTTTTTAAGGAGTTGAAAAGGAATGAAAGTGACTACTCTAGAAATATAGACAGAGGGATTACCAAACCAATCACAAAACTGCAATATACACCTTGGTGGTAAATTAAAGAGAAATTACCAAGGACTTTACATACAACAATCAATCTTCTCGAATGCTGTGTTCAGTGCATTGCGATCGATAGGGCGGCAAACACGATTTCCTACGGATAAACGATATAAGCCTATTGTGTTCTCCCAATATATACTTGACGTTACAGGGAGCACAAGTCCGTACTAGCACTTTTCATATCAAAGAGGAGGAATCACTCAACCTTCAATGAAAATGATAGTTACCAGGTTTTACCACGCCGAAACATGTCTCTAGCCTAGACTTCTATATGTGTTGCGTTAGGTTCCAAAACACTTTTATGTTCATTGAGATTTATTTTAGAGTTGATCTTGTTTAGAAGTTTGTCTTTCAAGGTTCACTGCATGATGTAGATGTAAAATTCCTAAATATGCAATCTAAAATGATAAACAGTCGTTTATTTTCGTTCAGCAATGAAAATCTTGCTACTAAGAAAGAAGATTAAGATTGTTTCAACAGAGAACAAAGATCACACACTAAATGCACTTTTCCTAAATCATCTTTTGCATACAATATAAATGCAAATGCAAATGCATGTATTTGTCTTTCGTTTCCTTAATGTGAGAATGCCAAAAAGGAAAACTAAGTACATATCTGAACTATTTTCTTCAAAGAGACATTTCAACAATTTCTTTTCAAAATGAAAGGAAGACTAAAATGAAACTGTCGATTTCGAATGGAAAACTGCTTTCGACACTTCAAATATTGACAATTCAAATCAAATACAATGACAAAAGTACAATGGAATATCTAGAGGAGGAAGACTTAACGACACTCTTCTTCTTGATGCAAAATGACAGTTACGACACTTTTTGAATAAAAAAAGACAGTTCGATTTAGCTACTTTTGAAAAAGAAGGATTGTAAATGATGAAAAATACATAAAAAACATTTACAAATCCTAACCAATGGGGGCTGAATAATGTAAAGGAAGGAGGATTCAGTAATGAGATATTGATCATACATAGCAAAACTACTGAATAGAGCTGAAAACAAGGAGGAAAAACCAAATTCCAAAGAGAGAAACAATATCACTCAGTCATCGCACCTGTCCTTTAGGGAAACAGAGATGCATCTCACCTGCAACACATGGGAGGTGCGATGCATACAGACTGCCAGTTACAGGCAGTGCGATGAGCAAGGGAGCAAAACTGAATTGGGTTTTTGCTCAAAATTTGTAGTTAAGTTCAGTGATTTAAGCTGACTATGATAGACAGTAAAAAACAAATTACAGGGGTATGATCTTAAGAGGTTATTGAGCTACCACAAGGGTGTTTAGGATGCTTGTAAATCAGATGTTCAGTTCATAAACCAACCCGGAGATTGACTGAAGCAACATTCATCTACTTTGTAGTTGCATAGAAAAAGCAGTTCGAAGGCTATTTGGCTAACATTAGGCTGCGTTTGTACTTTATAAAGAAAACAACAATAACAAACAAACTAACTAATCGCTCCCCAATGGAGTCACCATTTTGTTTCTGGGAAAACTAGTGTCTTTTCGATCTGCTAGTCCCACTAAGATGGGTAGCTATCTTAGAAACAAACAATCAAAGCAAATTGCGATTTCCTTTACGTATGATAGATAAGGGAGAAGCAAAGGGGACCAACCTAGATCTTCCACTTGGCTCCTTGCTTATTTCCTCTCTCCCTTGATAGAGCTTGCCACTCCTCTCCTACTTGTCTCACTTTAGAGAATACCTATAGAGGCAAAGCAACAAAACACCATCAAAGCATCTCGATCTATAATACCATAAACAATGCAGAATAAAAAATACATTGACCGTACAATTGCATTCACAAATAACAAGATTCACAAATACACGATTAGATGGAGGAAAACTCAAATAACTTTATTAATAGTAGAAGAGAAGATTACAACCCAGGTGTCTGATCTAGCATCATCCTCCCAAAATCAAAGCCCTCTTCATCTCATGAAAAGCAATATCACCCAACAATACAATGTCTCTTCTCAAAGAGAAACCAACAACACTTCCTTACAAATTACAAAATTCCAGCCTCTAGATCTCTCAGACGAGGGATCCATTTATATATGTCTTGCAAGGGTGTGAGTCAGCTCTGGGTTTCTAATTAGTGTCATTCCATTGATAGTTCTTAGTTCCACTTGGAGATTTCTTTGATCTCTTACTCATCCCTGGGCGAATTCAGAGAGGAAAGTGTCATATGAGAAGTTTCTAGAATATTCCCTGGGTATCCACTTAGGAAGTTGTCTCTTCCATTTGTCTATTCTCGTTCATCGCACCCCACAAAATGCTTTTTGAGTATGCATCGCACATTGACCATGGAGCAGTCAGTATGGTTTAGTTTTGGCCAGTTTTGAGTGGTTTTTCAGGTGGAACTTTTGGGAAATGATGTAATCAGTTGACCATGATCCTTTAGGGTATGAAACAACACTTTTAGGGGTTAAAGAGCCCTTTGTTTATTGACATATATGATTGGGGTTGCAGTGCCCAAATATGTCTATAACACCACCTCAAGTTTGTAGAGATTCTTCACTTGAAATCAAATTTGTTTCACCTTTCCAGTAGAAACAGGTCTCAGAAAGGCTTTCCCCTTAATGAAAACAACATCATAGCCATGATCCTCAAATACAAATATAGAGACAAGGTTCTTCTTCAACCCAGGTACGTACATGACATCTTTTAAATGAATATGGGAGCCGAACTCCTTAATGAAGGTTACGGTACCAATTCCTTTGGTACTATACCACCCATCATCACCATGTTCTATGTGCATATGGAGATACTTCTCCTCTTGGTTACTAAAGAATTCTTTAAATCCTGTAATATGGAGGCACCTGAATCTAGATACTACACACTCCCCATTATAGTGCTTGCCATGCATGCAATCACGGTGAAGTATAATTCGAATTGTGAGGCAAGTACTTCACCTCCTACTCCTCCTGAAGGCTTCTTCTTATAATTCTTGTGCATACACTTTGTTGCATAGTGTTTGAATTCATGGAAGTGAATTTGTTTTATCTTACTTAGGTCCTTTTTCTTTCCATTGTTCTCGTTGGACTCTAGTTTTCTTTGGGCCTTCTTTCTCTTGCCTTTCTTGCCCTTCCCAACCAAGGAAAATTTCTATTCCTCCTCAAATTTGGATGTTGCTCCATCTCTAGTGTTTTAGATCAAGTCAAAGTCTCTCCCAATTTGGTAATTTGTCCCTTCCATTTAAATAGTTCTAGTAGTTGTGCTAGGAATTTAGAAGGCCTAGGAGAGTTAGGCTCACTAGTTATGAATAGGGAATATTTTCTCCAACTCCTCCAAGCTCATCTCCACACTGAGTGAGATTGGAGAGGTAATGTGGAATGGTTTCTCCTTTCTACATGTCGATGTTTCGAGCTTGTCCCTCAATGCCAATTTCCTAAGATCACTTCCATTTTTGAATAGCTCAATGAAGCTCTTCCACATAGAAAAGGGAGTCTCATTGCCATGTAAATTCAAGACTATGTGGTCTCTCATGCCCTCCAAGATGATCATATTGGATTTTGAGGTATCCTTCTTCCATTGGGCTAGTGCTTGTGCATCAAATGTTCTTAGTTGTGGAATGTCAGTCTTGGTGTACTCCTGCACACCATTATCATCAAGCAATGTTTCCATCATGTCATTCCAAGATATGAAATTCGAGGTTTCTTGTTATAGATCTGGCCTGAAACTATAAGAAAATACAAATATACCCAGAAATAAGAAGATAGAAATAGATAGAAATGCTTCTTTATTGATATCAAACCCTTAAGGTAGGGCAACACCATACATTCACTCCTTAAGGAAGGAGAACACTCCATAAGCCATATGCCTGTTCATACAATATCCCTTGACATCTCTAAATGGGGAGTCTCTAGCCTCTATATAGGCCTCATACATACAATACCATGGGTCAATTCCATGGTTCCCTCAATACCTCTATCTAATACCATGGGCCCATTACATTATTACTAACTACTTGTGGTCCCTTACATGATACGGGTTAACCACCTTATTTATTACTATGGCCCATCCCATTATTACATTATTCCCTTGGGTACCTCCCTTTGTACCCCATATTATCCCCCCTAGGTATATAACATTTCTAGTGCGATTTTTTCTCTAATACCATGTAGAAATTAATAGAAATTCACTACTACTAAAATAATCAAACTGAAATCAAGAGATGACAAATTTCCTCTACTATTCTGCAAAATGGAAACCAATTTAGAAACACATGCAATGACATGCAACCATTAAAAAACCAGAATAACACAATGGTTTACAAGGGAAAAAAACTGGGAAAAACCCCTCTACTGATTTTCATTAATCAGATGAGAATGATAAACTATTACGATGTCTTGCTTCGATCGTGAAGCACGACTTGAACTATAAACTTGTTCTCCTGCTAACTATCCTACTCTGGCGAACACTTAGCCAATTCAAGGCCCTAACTTGCTTCTATTTCGTTGTGCAATCCTAGAGGAAATTAGCTCCTAAAAGATAGGATTTTTACCCTATTTTCTTGCACAATTCTTAAGGAATGATTCACCTACTTAACTACCAAGCCTATACACTCAACTAGTATACAAATGATAATTACGATGTGAATTTTCCTCCATTCTAGCTCATCAATTCAAATTCCATGCATGTCTGGTATATTTTTAGTTGATTGACTAGTTTAATTAAGAGATCACTAAGTTAACAACAATTCTACTATTCAACTGACCTTGAACTGACTCAACTAGTTACTTGAGCTCATTTAACTAAGTCAAACTGAAAATAACTGAACTATATTTCTAAATTTTAGCAATCACTACATCCACAACTCTAATTCTAGCCTATAACTTGAATTTATTGAATAAACTAGTAGACAAGGCCATGTCACACAAGTCAACTGCAATCCAAGTTACCCCGTTGATGTGGAAAATTGAATTACTAAATTTGAATAAGGCAAAAGTCAAATTTATCCTTTCTTTCTACAATTTCTAACAAAAAGAACCATAGCTCTGAGACTTGGGTTTTGGATACATGCATTAAGGCATGGGAAATATGTTAGAGGCAAGGTTTCTTGGTAGAAATGGTGTGGTCTTTGGATGTGTAGAACCGCTGTTATGCACATGTTGTAAACATTGTGTTGTGTGCATGTTATGTTGTGTACAGGTGGTATTGTGGCATGTGTATTGTATAGTCATTGTATTGTGACATGTGTATGTGTTGTGTTGTACACTGTGTGTAGGAGCATATGTTTTGTTGCACAATGTGTATGTGTATGTGTGTGAAGAGATTGGTTCTCAAGATCCCTGGAGGTTGTGGGTTGAAGCCCTATAACAAATTGAGTTCCCTGTAGGCTATGGGTTGAGATAGTAGTCTGGAGTGCCTTCGAAAACTTGGGATGAGACCAATCTTGAGCAACTAATATTGAGGGTTGAGACAATATAATCTTTGGATTCCCTTGTTCCTTTGGGAAACTAATATCATGTATCGAAGAGAAGAGAAGAGAAGGCATTGGGTGCTTGCTAGGTTTGGAAACTGATCCAGTGTGTGTATGTGGTCAAAGAGAAGAGAAGGCATTGGGTGCTTGCTGGGTTTGGCAACCGATCCGGTGTGTGTACAGAAAGGACAAAGTACAGAGGCATAAGTAATAAGTATCAATATCTTATTTTAGTTTTTAATTATGCACATAATATATGATTTTGATTTATGATGGTTGATTTTTGAGCTAACCAGATGTGATATGTGTATATATGATGATTTTCTCAAAGAGCTAATTTGAGTGACAGGAAGTAAACAAATTTGAAAATATCACCTCATTGATAAGTTAATAATGAGGCATGACTTGAATATATTACAATTCATTTTGAGTCTAATGGAAATTATGTGCTTGATACAAGAAAGCATGGAAAATTCCCAGTTGTGTGGTTGGAACTGGCTGCAAGAGAGTTAGCAGCAACAATAAAAGGAATTGGAATATGCATGATCCAAGTGGATGTTGGTGGCCACCCACCTATCCCATTTGGACCCCCACAATTGTCTCTTTCAGCTTTTTCAGTTCCCTTAATTATAGCACAGTTTACTATTTTTAGCAGTTTTTCGGGTCCTAAACTTCCGGAGCCATTTTGAGGCCCTAAACGATGTTTTTTGGGAAATCTATCGCCAACAATTCTTTTGCCAAAAATTCATCTTTTTTGTCGTAATCCTCGGAGAGATCTTTCCAACAGGCTATCATGTGCGTCAAATGGAGATAATACGACCAATTCGTGACCCTGGGAAGTTGATGTACCAACTTACCCAAAAACTGGGCCCACAATTTGGCGTTTCATCTTCTAGGGTTAGGTTTTTGAATGTGAAGGGTTTTCCATTGTTTCTCAACAATAAACAGGCCTTCGAGCCTCACTGTAACACAGTTCAGAGGCATTTAGTGACCACATCTCTTCTCAGAGATAAGCTAACATCACCCTAGCTGGTTTATTTCCATTTCTGGTTGTAAGCATATTTCAGTATTTTCCGTTAATGAAATGAAGTATTATTTCTGCTACATCTTTGTGTATATGGTTATCTTGGTATTTTGTTGTGTTCCTGTTTAAATCCGGATTAGTGGTATCAGAGCGGTCTGCTTTTTCTCTATTTTTCTTTGCATGTCCCCAACGAGGTCGGGATATAAGGAGTTAGGGCTTGAATTGGTCGAACCTTTGCAAGACCAGCCTCGCAAACAAATCTCGATGACCTCCCATGGCGGATGAGAAGAAAGACAAGGGGGCAAGAGATCCTATCAAAATCTTGCTCGAAGAAGCCCTCGGGCGACAACAGAACGCGGTGATGGACAACTTTGCCCAGATCCTTCAGCGGCTACCCAGAAGTGATGCATTAGCTTCCAGCAGCTACTCTGGAAACGCCATGCCCTTTAAGGTACAAGTTAATTTTTAAATCCCCATATTCGAGGGTTAGATAGACGCAGATGCCGTAGATAAATGGTTAAATCTACTAGAGGGTTATTTTTCTGTTCATGAATTTTCGAGTCGGGGAAAGATTGTTTTTGCTCTTCTCAAAGCAACCCCCCACGTCAAGGACTGGTGGGAAACCTACTATGAGCAGAAGGATGAAAGCACAAGCTCACTATTTTCAGCCGCACCCACTTGGGATTCATTCCGAGATGCCATCAAGGAGTAGTACTACCCTGTCAAAAGCTATGTGGAGAAATACATCAAATGGACCACACTACGGCTGGGACGAGACCAAGATGTGCTAGAGTTCACAAACATTTTTCATACCCTTCGCACATAGTTGGGTATCAAGGACTCTGAGCTGCATCTAGTACTCAAATACCACGGCTACCTACACAGATACATCCAAGAAGAGATGGAGTTCTTGAACATCTCCTCACTCGGCATAGCATACCGATACACTGTCAAAATCAAGCAAAAGTTCAAACAGAAGAAGCGAGACTTTGGATCTGCAAATCTGAAGCCCAAAGGACAAAGCCAAGGCGGGGTGACCCACGACAACCCGTCGAAGCTGCAAGAAAAAGAACAACACCACGAAGCCAAAGAAGGACATAGGAAAGTGGTGTGAGTTCCACAAGAGTCCCACTCATAACACAAGTGAGTGTCGGACCAAGCAGTCGCTGGTGGCCGAGTTGAAGGCTTCTGAATCAGATGCAAGTTCTGACCTTGAGCCAGAACCCGACAAAGGGAATGGAAAAGGGAAGCAGATCATTGATGCGAAGCCCAACACCACTGTTGTCACTGCCAAGATCTAGAAGAATGAAACTGAAGACCCAGAGGAGGGGGAGTGCCTTTTCCACTCACAAATGTGGGTGAATGGTTCACTGCTGCAATTCATTGTTGATAGTGGGAGCCAGAAGAACCTCGTTTCAGCAGAGGTCGTGAAGCGGTTCGGCCTACCGACTACACCACACCCGCAACCATACAGTATTGGGTGGCTTCATGAAGGACAAGATCTCAAAGTTCGCCAGCAGTCCCGCCTTCCCTATATCATCAAGCCTTTCACAGACGAGGTATTGTGTGATGTTACACCTTTGGATGTTTGTGATGTACTATTAGGCCAACCATACTTGTGGAAGCGACATGCTGTGTATGAGTCAAGGCCTCACGCTGTCATTATTTCTTTGGATAATTCATTATACAGGATACTGGAGGTAGCCCCAACTACTGCCACCTCTTTGATCACTGCTAAGAAAGGTAGCAAGCTCATATCGTAGACTAGGAAATTTATTTTCTGTCTGGTTCGCTCCCAAAGTAAGGGGAAGATAGTTGCTACATCCATGACCCCCACAAAGGGTTCCTCCACGCAACAGCAGCAGCAGCAAAGGGATACGGTCATGACAGAACAAAGGAACAACTTCTCCTCACCCACATGGGTACCACATAAGTTTCAGGTGGGCGACAAAGTTTGGTTACATCTGCAGAAATAATGCCTTACAAGAGTCCATCAGAAGCTCCAACCACTCCGACATGGTCCTTACACCAGTACCAAGGCTATGGTCAATAATGCTTTGAAGCACAACATTCCTCCATTCCTTCGCTTGCACTGAGTGTTCAATGTGGACCGTTGTCGACCATGCTTCCCACCATTTCTGGACACATTAGAGATTGCAGAACAACTCACCAGCGACCTAGCTCAGCAGAAGCTTCCTCATCTCAGGGAGGAACTCAACGCAGTGGGGACCATTGCTTCCTAAGTGGGGAGGAATGATATAGGTGGATGTTTGTGGCCACCCACCTATCCCATTTGGACCCCCATAATTGTTCTTTCAGTTCTTTTAGTTTCCTTAATTATAGCACAGTTTACTATTTTTAGTAGTTTTTCTGGTCCTAAACTTCCGGAGCCGTTTTGAGGCCCTAAATGATGTTTTTTGGGAAATCTACCAGCTGGTGATTTTTTTGTCTAAAAATCGTCTTTTTTGTCGTATTCCTCGGAGAGATCTTTCCAACGGGCTATCATGCACGTCAAATGGAGATAATACGACCAATTCGCGACCCCGAGAAGTTGATGTACCAACTTACCCAAAAACGAGGCCCACAATTTGGATTTTCATCTTCTAGGGTTGGGTTTTGGAATGTGAAGGATTTTCCATTGTTTCTCAACAATAAATAGGCCTTCGAGCCTCATTGTAACACAATTCAGAACAGTTTAGAGGCATGTAGCCACACATCTCTTCTCAGAGATAAGCTACCATCGCCCTAGCTGGTTTATTTCCATTTCTGGTTGTAAGCATTATTTCAGTATTTTCCATTAATGAAATGAAGTATTATTTCCGCTGCATCGTTGTGTATATGGTTATCTCTGTAATTTGTTGCGTTCCTGTTTAAGTCTGGATCATTCAAGAACTTGTTCACGAAGAAAATGATATTTGATAGGTATGTGCTTGGTCTTGGAATGCATGATTGGATTTTTTGAAATACTGATTGCACTTGTATTATCACATAGAGTGGAGAGGGGTGGAGTATATGTGATTTGAATGTATTGCAATGTTTGCATCATCCAAAGGAGTTGTGTGCAACAAGATGTAGCAGCCACATATTCTGCTTCAACTGTAGATAATGCAATTGAACTTTGTTTCTTACTGAACCAAGACACTAATCTGGAACCCATATAGAATGCACTACCACTAGTGCTTTTTCTGTCATCCACGCTTCCTGCCCAATCTGCATCTGTATATGCATGAAGTGCAAGATCTGTATCTCTAGGATACCATAAACCAAAGTTTTGTGTTCCTTGAAGATATTTGAAAATCCTTTTCAATGCCTGAAGGTGTGCTTCCTTTAGATTTGCTTGGAATCTTCCAACTATTCCCACTGCATGCATGATGTCTGGTCGGGTTCCTGTTAGATAGAGCAGACTACCAATCATGGATCTGTAGGTTGGTTGATGTACTGTTGTTGATTCATCATTTGCGTTGAGGCTGCATCCTGTTACCATAGGGGTACATATTGGTTTAGAGTCTTCCATGCCATATTTCTTCAAGATCTGCTTGAGCTACTTGGTTTGTGATAAAAAATACCATCTTTATCTTGTTGAAATTGTAAGCCAAGAAAATATGTGAGCTCACTAAGCAGGGACATTTCAAATACTTTCTGCATTACCAAGGCAAAGTTTTGACTCATGGCTTCTTCCTTGCTACCAAAAATGATATCATCAACATACACAACAAGTATTAGCAATTTATCATTGTCAATTTTTATATATAGATTG
>APFE030254906.1:189663-233045 GCA_000404065.3 Pinus taeda
TTTGGCCCATAGGATTCACTTTAAATAAAACCTATTCTTGAAAATGGGCGAATGGATTCACTTAAATAAAACCTATTCTTGAAAATGGGCGAATGGAAGGTTGTAACTCCTAATTTCAAGGGCTAAATTTACCTTTTTTACCCTCTCCCTTAAAATAAGGTGGGCTATTTGAGGTGAATTGTAAAAATGTACTATGATACAAAATATTCGCCCACTAAAAATTTAAAACCCCTTAATTTTGCCAAAGGGCGAACATTCGCCCCTAAAATTATCCTTGCTTGGAGCTTGTTTTAGACCATAGAGAGCCTTTCTAAGTTTGCATACAAGTTTTGGATCATTTCCAAGGATGAATCCATCTAGTTGCTCAATATACACTTCTTCTTCTAGGTCTCCATTAAGAAAGGCATGTTTCACATCCATTTGATATACTTTGAACTTCTGAAAACTAGAAAGAGCAAGGAACATTCTTATGGCTTCAAGTCTAGCAATAGGTGCAAAAGTTTCTTCAATGTCTATACCTTCTTGTTGAGCATACCCTTTACAAATAATTTTGGCCTTGTTTCTAATAACTTCTCCATTTTCATTCAACTTTTTTTTGAATATCCATTTGGTTCCTATGACATTCTTATCATTAGGTCTAGGAACCAATTCCCAAGTATTATTCTTTTCAATCTGCTCAAGTTCTTCATTCATGGCCTTGACCCAACATTCATCTTTGCATGCTTCATTTATATTTTGCGGTTCAACGGAAGAAAGCAATGCTAGATAGCTTGAAGCTTCTGTAATAGTTCTTCTTGTCTGCACTCCTGCCTCTTTCTGCCCCAAAATTTAAGTCTTTGGACGATTCTTCTGAACATACTCAGATGGATTCTTTTCTTCTACCCTTATTTGTTTTGGTGCCTCATTGGTTTCTTATGTCTGATTTGATGTCGAAGGATAGTCCTCATCTTCTTCATAATCTTCGGTTTTTACCTGCTTTGGATTTTTGCCTGCATCATCAACCACAACATCAATACTTTCAACAATTTTCCCAAGTATTTTATTATAACACTTGTATCCTTTACTTCGGGAAGAGTAACCAAGGAGAATGCCTTCATTTTCTCTAGGTTCAAACTTGCCAAGTTTTTCATCAGTCCTTTTGATGAAACATTTGCTTCCAAAAACTTTGAAGTATTTTACAGTAGGAGTCTTACCATACCAAAGTTCATGTGGAGTTTGAGTGTTGTTTACTCGAATGTTTGTTTTGTTGAGAATAGTGACGGCAACAAATGCAGCTTCTCCCCAGAAGGTTGCAGGAGTTCTAGACTCATCTAGCATAGCACGAGCCATTTTTAGAACAGTTATGTTCATCCTTTCTACCACTCCATTTTGCTGAGGAGTTCTTGCTGTAGAGAATTCCCTTCTTATTCCATGTTCTTAACAGAAGTCGAAGAATTCATCTGAGGTAAATTCCCCTCCTCGATCAGACCTTAGGCATTTGATTTTGCGATCTAATTCATTTTCAACCAAAGCTTTGAAGGCTTTGAACTTTTTGAAAGCTTCGTCTTTATGCTTTAGAAGTCCTATCCAACACATTCTGGAAAAGTCGTCAATGAACAATATGAAGTATTCTTCTCCATGAGGTGACTTTTTCCTAGATGGACCACATAAATCAGTGTGAACAAGTTCAAGAGGCTTACTAGTTGATCCTTCATTCTCAGGGAAAAGTGCTCTGGTTTGCTTACCAAATTGACATGATTTGCATATTGTATTTTCTGGAATGTTGATATCTAGAAGATCACGAATAACCTTGTACTTGCATGCTTTTCTTATTTGGGGGAAGTTTAGATGCCCCAATCTTCTGTGCCATAGCCAGTGTTCATCATTTTTGCTTAGGTAGCACTGTTGTTGTCCCCCCTTGAGTATGTATAGGTTCTTTAGAGTTCTTACACCTTTGATCATTGTTTCTCCTGTATCAAGCTCACGAACAACACATCCATTTGATCGAAATACTACCTCATTTCCTTGATCACACATTTGACTGACACTCAATCAATTATGCTTTAGACCATCTACATACATAACATTCCCAACTTTAACTTTTTTCTTTTAAGAGAACAGAGCCTTTACCTTTTATGACTGCAGGAGTGTCACTACCAAATGAGACCTTCTTTTTCTTTTCTAAGGCATTATAGGACTGAAGTTTTTCTTTATCACCTGTCATGTGTTTCGAGCATCCACTGTCGATGTACCACTAATTTTCTTGTCCTTCTGCATACAAGGCTATACCACATATTTTTCTTTGTGATTCTTTCTTTCTCCATGTTTTGGGACCCAATGAAGCTTGCTCCTTCTGAGATGTTTGCCGAAATTTACTCCTGTGTTCAGAATCTTCATGACCGAAGTTGTTACAGATAGAGCATTCTATTTCATTTTCAAGAGAAGAAAAGTTATTGTAGGTCCTATTCATGATCCCAGTCACATTCCTTTTATTTGTGCTTCTCTAGTCATGATGGTCTTGTAAGCAACACATTGAGTAGCTTTGTGTCCAAAGTTATGACATGAAAAACATTGGCCATTAAAGAAATTCATGCGATTATCGAATCTATTGACCTGATGATTGTAGTTTCCATTGACATTCATTCTTGAAGCAAAATGATTTACCTGAGGTAGGTTGTAGCTTCTGTTCATCCTTGAAGTAGATTGAACCTGATTTACCTGGTGATCTGCTTTATGCCTTAGCTGATGATTGTCAACCTGTTCACTTCTCCTTGTTGCATCAAGATAGCTTTTGGAGGTTGATGGCTTTTGTGCTTGAGATGCTTCTTCTGTATATCCAAGACTTGTCTCTATCAGAGGAGAACGCTACACTTTGATAATTTCATCTAAATTTTTTTATCCTTTAGCAAATCTAAGATTGAGAGCTTTTGTTTTCTCAATAACTTTTCTTAGACCCACAATTTCACATTCTAATTTTTCATTGTGTTTTTCCCTTTCAGCAAGTTGGAATGTCAGAGTATCTATAATCATACTCTTTTCTTCTAAACTGATTTTAAGTTTAGAAATTTCTTCATAGAGACCATCTTCATGTAAAGCATCCAAGAAATCATCATCTTCAAAAGCCATCAAAAGTCTATAATCATTATCATGTTCATCTTCATCACTATTTGATAAACCATCGCTATCTTCATGTGTATAGTAGCTCTTCTTACTTACATTATGTTTTCTATTCCATTTTGTTGATTCCTTAACTTTATCCAGATTATCTTTATGAGGATTTTGGCTGCATAATGACTAACTCTTCCACAAGCAAAACATTTGAAAGGTAGTTTACCTCTTAATCTTCCATAACCCCGTTGAAGGTTCTTGACAAAGTTCGCTTCTTCCTCTCCTTCTGAAATGTGTCGTGATTCATTGATCCCTTCTCTTCCTGAAGCCTTGAATGCGGCTTCTCTCATATCTGATGGACCCCCTTTTCTCATTTCGAAAGTAGTTAGGATTTCGTGTAGCTGTGTCATAGTAATACTCTGAAGATTATGCTTTTCTTCTAAGGCAAAAACTTTTGATTCAAACTTAGAAGACAAGGATCTCAAAACCTTTTCAACTACAATAACTTCTTTTATCTCTTCACCCAAGTTTTTTCATGCGATTAACAATCTCATCTATACGCAAGAAGTAATTATCTATACTTTCATCATTGTGCATTTTGAGAGTTTCATATTGAATTCTGAGAGATTGTAGTTTTGCATGTTTTACCTGATCGTCTCCTTCATAGCTTAGAATGATCTTGTCCCATATTTCTTTGGCAGTTTTGAGCTGCATAACCTTGACAAATTTTGATTGTGACAGACTCCCCAATAATGTGTTGATAACCTTGGCATTTGTTTCATACTACTTTTTACCTACAATATTTGTAGGAATTGCTGATGGAAATGTGTATCCTCCTTCCACGATTTCTCAAACTTCTATTCCAAGAGATTGAAGATAGGCTATGGTTCTTACCTTCCAATAGACAAAGTTTCTCCCATTGAAGATTGGTGGTCTAATGGATCCCTCTCTTTCGTAGGTACTCATGATGATAGATCTTCCTTCAAGCGATCAAGCTTCTTCTGAAGGACCTGCTCCAATACCAATTGTTGAAATAATATTGAGAGGGGGGGGGGGGGTGAATCAATATTAGCAATTTAAAAATATTTCATTTCCATAAATAGATTTATATACGCTACTTCTGTTAATGAAACCTGCATGTATACACAATTGTGTTTAGAGCAACCAGCATATACCTTGCAAACTTATAATTTAGTTAGTTGATCTTTAATCTGTGTATCAAAACCATATAACCAGTAATCAGATGCAGTAAACAAAACAAGCAATCACACACATGAACACAAGATATAAGGTGGAAACCCAATGTGGGTGAAAACCACCTGCTGCAATCGTCTCTATCTTTCTTTAATAAGAAACTTCTTTTACAAATTTTGTATTGTGCAGCCTTATACCAGTACGCAGACTTCTACCTGTAGAAGGCTACAACCTTCTCTAATTCTCTAGCTTTTCCTGGAAGGGAGCTACAACCCCCTTAGCTCTTGTACTAGCTGATGTGTTTACTACTATGTAGGTGCTGACCTACAAAAGGCTACAACCTTCTCTTTTCTTCCAAGGACCACGTTTCATAAATTTTCATACTGGATCCATCAATCACATCAATCAAACATCAAATATATCTACATCAACAAATCTCCTTTGCACCAACCAAAACTGAATCAAACAATCACTTTTCTGAATGTTGTAACCAGAACACAGTAATAGTAGCCAGAACCTAATCCAGAACCCAGAACACTATAACAATAAATAGAAATAGCTAAAACATATTTTATGAGGCGTACGCTACTTCAATGTGTCGAACCTGCATTCATATGTTGTTATATGGAGGCAAACCTGTGTATACGCTGTTTTGAAATGCCAAACCGGTGTGTATACGCGCCTTTGCTATCCTGAACATGCGTACAGATCTGTAAAAGATGATTTAACCTTTACAACTTATTCAGACATTAGTTATATCCAGATCATCAGATTTATAGATTATGACATGCGCCAATTATTCAAAAAAAAATCAAAACCACACAAAGATACTTCTCTTCAAGCCTTACGATCTTGACCCATCAATAGAACTTATCCTTCTTCAAGTGCTTAGGTTCCTCCTTAATTCAGATCCAGCTATGCACCATAACCCAATAACTAGTATTCTAGATCTTTCTTTTCCTTAGATATTCAATGCTTGAGTGCCTTTGCCTAATGATCTCCTCCTCCTTTTATAGTCTCGGGCCTTACTCAATACCATGGTCCAAAACCACTTAGAATCAATACCTTGGACCAAATACTTGGGGTCAACACTTCAGACAAGATACCTTGGACCAATACCATGGGTCAAAATACCATGGACCAAATAACATGGACCAAAACCAAGTTTTCCAACATGTACGTGCTTTTCCTTGCATGAAAGTGCGTGTATACGCATACGCGCCTTTTGGTCTGCAATCTCGCGTGTATACGTGGTTCAGTCAAGGAGAACCTGCATATACCTCTTTATCCTTCATTTTGTGATCCTCAACCGTGATTAGTCATCTGAGTGAGTTGCCATCAAGGACAACACCTGTGTCATAGCGCCAAACCTGTGTCATAATGCCAACAATAAGAAATAAATTAGCAAAATTATATCTGTTGGACACCTAATCCTTTATGGGTTGGTGTAGAATGTGAACAACCACCGGAGTCCAAGAGACATTGGAAGATGAATCCAATAGTCATGTACAATGTATTATAAATGAACATATTGTGAATAGTAAAGGAAATCTAATGCTTATCATTTATATTAGTTGTTTAGATTCCATGTATACCTGACATGGTATCAGAGCCAGCCAATTTTGGCCCTACTCAAATCTGCCGCTAATTTTGTGGTCTTTTCTGTGCATTTCAATCTTGCACTTCTAAGCTACATTCCATCTAAATTTCCTGCCCAAATATGAGCCATTGTTTTTAGTCATTCCATTTCTTCTCACTTCCCATAACGCTTCATTAATTCGTTGTCTGTCTGTTCTTCCTTTCAGATATGCAACCAGAGCCTGAATTTTCTGCGCTTATTACTGAGATGTTAGAACTCTGTCAACCGAACTGTGTGGCCTGAAAAAACATTCCCTAACATCCCTGTCTATGTAGATGTCATAAAAATTACTTCTTCCACCCCTATCAGGTCTGTAACGTCCAGTCTAACAATTATACCCTAATGCTCCACTAAGCAGGAAAAACCCTCATCAACCAACTTTCCTAGATCGAAATTGACAATCTTGCCTCAAGATTTTTGGTTCAACAAATGTTCTTGGCATCAATCCTTCATTCGATTCACTGGGAAGCCTAACCATAGTGATACGACCAAGTTCCCTTATGCATTCAAAGTATCCCATTTGTAGTGGCACTATAGATCTTTGCAAGGATACCTACTTGCATCTTGGAATCGTTCTTGTCTTTTCATTTCTTGAATAACTTCTAAAGGTTGATGCATTTGGAAATATGCAATGAATGCATGGTTGGTGCATCATTGAAGGGAGCAACATCTTGTTCATTGTATTAGACCAATTACACATAGACTTGGGTTCCTGCAGTCCATTTAGCCAGAGCAGAGTCTTGACGGTCTTGCAATCAGTGCACACTCTCGTCACAACCCAAGGACTGTTGTTGTTCACATTTTTTGCCTAACCCATTCCTAATATTTTGCAATACATGCTCATTTTCTACTCCCTTTTGAGCAATATTTGAAAGTATCAGATGCTTAGCTGGGCCTCAACTAGCACTTCTTCTTTGCTTTTGACTGTATGCGGGAATCCCATTGAAGAAATTTAGTTGACGCTGCTCTTCCCCTTTACTCGACTTTCATATTTCCCAGAATGTGAGGTGTTATCATTTGACAGTACGGGTGCCACTGCATTCTCAGGTTTATCATCCCCTGCATATTGTTCCATTTAACTACCTTGCAAAGCTCATTGCATCTATGCACAATTCTTATAACAATTTTAGCCCCTTCAAATGTTGTAGGATGTTGATGTAGAAAAATAAGCAATATTGATACAACATATTGCTTTGAGATCCACGTCAGTGTTCAAAGCCTGGAAATATATGATAGGGACGACATTGGTTTGTTGAAACTTGTAGGAATGGGGGTGTTGTCAATGATAATTACCCTCCTCAGATCTCTCCCCATTACGTGTCCATTGAAATGTGGAGTCCAATTGAAAAGCCTCTCAGCTAGATCTTACTTAGTTCCCATATAAAATAATCCCGAATTGATTCATCATTCTGCTTGAGAGAGAGCACTGTTACATTGCGCAAAGTGGAATAGAGTAAAGTAGAATAGCAGTGACAAAGAAAGCGCAGAATTTTGAAATTTGGATTGGAAATGGGCGATAACTAAGTGGATTTAGGAGAAAATGGTATTGAATTCGAGAAATCAATGAATACTTTTTTGATGTGAGGTATATGTTGAAGCTAAGTGCATTGGAATATTAAGTGTGCCCATATTGAATGCCAATATGTTCCTTTGAAGGCCATTGTTTACTTTTATATGTGTGGTATGTATTGTATACACCTGTGTTAACTAATTTTGAAGGCCGATACATGTTTTATGGTAGGCTTACATAAGTCAATTTTTTTAATGGTCATAAGTGATGGCATTGTTTGAATAGTGGGTGACTATGTGTTGATTCCTTGCTATATTGACCGTTGCATAAGTGTATATGGTTCATGAAAGTAGTGTTTTTAAATGATTAAATAGGCATATGCATGCATTAAGTTTTGGTGAGACGTGAGGTAGATAATGATATATATTGAACATTGGAACCTTCATTCAACCACCATGTGAAGTGAATCACAGTGATTGATGTTGGCTGATTAGAACATTGAGTCTATATGTTAAAGCCCCGAAAATGGATCTAATTTATGATGTATTAGATTTATTAAATACTATGATACAATGCACTGTCGATGGGATGGTAAACATCAACAAGGACAATCTTTTCGATATAAAAAAATGTCTGCAGAATGCACATGAAAAGATTGAATTTTTGCAACTAGAATCTCAGTTCCAATGAGATGAGCTTTAGCAAAAGTGTAGTCATCATTCTAAACCTATTTCTATTTACAACATTGAAACAGATTCCATAAACAAAAATTCAATAATGTTCCAGTTGATTCAGATGTACTACCAATTTCAGGTGCAGATGTGCAAAAAGGTGCAGAAATTCAGCTTACACTTCCCAAGTCATTCATTAGACCTTGGGAAGAATTTGTCCATAACAAGCACATAATAGGGCTTGGATATGATAAGGATGTTTCCTTTCATATTCCAAATTACTCAAAACCCATCAAATTTCAGAGTTTTGGGTTTCTTCATAGCGGTTCACCTTCACTTGTTCCAGATTATGCTCCTCTTCCACAACAACAACAACAAATTGTGAAATGTCAACATTGTGAAAGAGTTGGCCATATGAAAGATCATTGTTTTGATCTTCATCCATGTAAGCACTGTCATAAAACCACTCACTCTTCAAACAGATGCTTCAGAAACAAGTCTCCTGAAAGGACAAAGATTCATATTGGATGGATCACTTCTTGGCAATGGGCTTCAACAACCAAGAAGATATTTTAGTCATATGTATGAACTTGTTCTAGAGTATTAAACAATATTGCAGTTGAGTTTTCTCCATCATCTCATCTTGTATCTGACAGGGGGGAAGTGATGGTCATCTACAAGCTTCAAAGCCACATCAAGCGAGCATGAGCGACAACCTGCCATACCAAATTTAGAGATGTAGCCAGAGACAAAAATGCCCCTGAGCATGCCTTCAGTTGTTGATGCCTCTTCAAATAATTGGGGACACTTCCTCTAGCATAAGACTTCAACTTCTTACCAGTTTTGGAAGAGTTCGAGGAATTGCATTAAGCATTCTAGAGTTGGTGGTCATCCTTAAAGCATCACAGGTTGAGAGCTCCCTTTTCAAGTTGAGGTTCTCCCTTTTTATGCGGGGTGAGACCTCCCTTTCAAGGTTGAAGGTTTCCCTCTTCAAAAAATGAGGAGCACTTCTTCTAGCAGAAGACCTCGGCTTCATGCCATATTTGGAAGAGTTCCGGGAACTACACTAAGTGTTCCAGTGTTGGTGGTCATCCTTAAACCACCCACCTTATACCAAGATTTTTGAGAGCACATTCATTCTAGTTTTTCCATGCATTTTTTGACATTTTGTATTACAACTCTCTTCTTGGACTCATACATATCCCTTTGGATTAAGAGGGGAATGTTGGACACCTAATCCTCTATGGGTTGGTGTGGAATGTGAACAACCACCAGAGTCCAAGAGACATTGGAAGATGAATCCACCAGTCATGTACAATGTATTATAAATGAACATCTTGTAAATAGTAAAGGCAATCTAATGCTTATCATTTACATTGGTTGTTTTAATATACACACACTTTAAGAAATTTAATCTTTCTTAATGCATGATTCTTCATTATTGAACTACATATTTAATATATCTATCCAAAAATAATTATTTTATGTCTTCAAACACTTTGAGACTCCATGCAAATGCTGGAGATGTCAAACACAACCCCTCGTCCCCACTACCAAATAAAGGTTTTTGACACTTGTTAATGATAATTAACTTTGGCAAACCATTGCAGCCACCCTTAACTAATCCCTCCTTATTTTATATATACATATATATATATAATTAACCTAGTAGGGGACCCTTCCTTAAAAAGAACCTTCTACTCAAAAGTTTCGAAAGCGGTACACATCTTGATTTACCTAGATGAGATTTCTTGTCAAAATATGCTACATAGATTACACACGATTTAAAGGTTTCTTTTTCTGCTACAATCATTTGAGCCTTGAGAAATACAAATATTATATATATGTGATACAAAGATGGTGGCATATGGAGGGTTATGTGTATGTGTATATATTTATATGCTTAGAAAAATGTTTTATGCGCTAAACAATGCCTTGGTTACATTATCTCATACATGTCATATACATATGCAAAGAGAGTCTTATTGACATTATTAGAAGGCACGAATCATGAATGTAAGTGTCAGTGACTTATTTTACAAGTCTCCTTGCATATAGTATGGTGTACATATTATGTATATGTTATGGTTATGTTTTTCCACCCGATGCAACAACACTTGGCATATGTGATATATTAACATCCACGAAACCTAAGGTTAAATTCGTCTCACCAAATGATTTATCAGTGGGTGACAGTTATATGCAGCACGACCGAGACATTGATATTAAATAATCTGATCATTGCCATAGGGTTTGATGCATTATTTAACATGCCATATTTATCGTTGATAACGATATCTGATTTGAGTCAATGCCATGAAGGTGACTTGGTTGTCTACATGGTTTCTTTTGACAAGGTTATTGGCTCAATTAAATTGATTTGAAGGTAAGTGTTTCGCTCACATGATGAGTTGACATACATTGGATTATGGGCATGTTAAACAAACATGGAACGCTCTAATCCGAACTTTACTATTTCATTTACTCACTATCACTACGACCACCTCCTCGAACCATGCACTTCATTTTTTCCTTCCTTGAGATTTCAAAGGGTTTTATTTTTTCCTTCCTTGAGATTTCAAAAGGTTTTCATCCTTTAATACCTAAATTCTATCACTATGCAAAAGGAATTTTACAAATTTAAGCTATGAACCTAGGGAATGAGGTATCAAAACACGTTCATGTGGCGCAGCGAATCAAAGTTTTTCTTTAAGCACAATTTCTTACCAGGTATGTTTTAAAATGGTCTTCTTCTGTCAACAAATTGAACATTATCTGAGTATTTTTCATACATAAACCTTGTTCCCATTCTTGTTTGAATTTACATTGGTATAGTTTTTTCGGTCTAAAGCATAGTCCCCAACGTCTTAGTATCACTTAATATATGAAAAAAGGAAGAAGATAGATTTCCCTCGTGCTATATAACAATGAAGTTTGGTTCATTGTGCTTGTGCATGCAACACCAAATATTAATTTGTTCAAATTCTCACCTGGTATAGCTTATCGTGGTGAGACAAGCAGTTTTGGGTTACCTCTGTTTTAATGGAAAACCTGAATTGCATGGTTTTTATAAACCTACATTCCCTTTCGACATATCTAGTGATGTTGGTTTGTATGTTATATTGTTTTCATAACTATTGCATTGTTAATAACTCTAGGGGCTAATTAAGTTATTTATCCTCATTTATAACCCTAATAAACAAATGGGTTTATCGTATTCTTTTAAAATCTTTGTCAAAACCCTAATTTGATTATAACTAGTTGAATTTTCCATTCATGGGAGCCTTTGAGGAAATGAAGCTTTGGGAAAAAAACCACAATGATGTCATGCGCAAGGGTTTCTATTCCCTTCCTCTAACATCAAAAGAAATTATATCAAAACTACCATTATGTTTTTCAAATTGCTATTATGCTTACATCTCTATTAAATGTGCATATTCATCAGGATATTTGACAATGTTGATGCATATTAGAAACATTTTCGGAAGAAATCACATCAAAAGATTTAGGTCGACGTGTTTCGAACCAACCTATGTGGTTCATCATCAGGACAAGATCCCTCGATATGTTATATGAATCAATTTTTTTTATCATGTCATACTTCTGTTCAATATGTATTTGCAACTACTCTTAATTCCATCTTCTTAATGTGCCATTTCATATGGTATGGTTTTGTTCATTAATAACAAAATATATATCTTGCATATTTGTGAACACAAAAAGTGAAGACCAGTGTCATTCCCGCCTCTGTGAATTTTGGATATGAAAGGCTAGTCCAACCACTAAGCATGTTTTGCTTGTCTCTGTCTTTTGAGAAAGTAAAATATTTCTATTGTTCCCTATGGACTTGCGAACAAATTGTTACAACTTGCCAATCTCGTTCCCTTTCCTTCTTAATATTGTCTCCTCATTATTGATTTTTCAATCTTAGATTATTGTTCTCTGTTAATGAAGAATTCCACATTTTTACTACATGTTAGTAACTTTGTGAATTCATTTCCACTATGAGGTTATTTAATAGGAATATAGGCAGGGGTAGAAGCATAGAGGGAGAAAACAACTAGAATTTAGGGGTAAGAAGGGACAAAAGACCATGAATATCAATTCATTTCAATGTTGCTTCAATAGAACTGAGACAATTTCTCCATACTAGTGTTGTTAATATTTTAGATCAACCAGAACATCAACCTCAACAACACCTTATTCCTCATGCGCCAAACATTGGTATTCATGTGCCACCACTTTCATCTTCTCCTCTTTTCCTCCCAAACAATGATGGTTGGAAAAACACAATCCCTGCATAGCCTTTGCGCTCTGTCTAATGCTGGCCTATTGCCTCTTTGCCTCCTCCTCCTGAGGAAAATGTCATTTACAATCTGATGCTTCACGTGTAGTCCACTCTCCATGCACAATACCACAACCTTCCACACCTGTCAGTGAACATCCTCCATCTGCTCAACAAGTCTCTAAGCAACCTACTATGTTTGCTAATCCCATTGGTCGGTCGTCCAAGCAAGCAATCATTCCTCAACCTGTTATGAGTGACAAGAGAGAGAAAGCCCAAGTCACTCTTTCTGATTCTTCACATGACTCTTCACACTTTGTCACGTCTCAGCCTCTCTAGGAAGAGGAATAGGAAGAATTTGCTCATCACACAAACATGGGCAATAGTTTATCAGTACTTGCAACATATTTTTGGAATGTTTATGGATTATTATCACTGACGGGTTGATCTATGATGATAATTACTTTAGTTTTTCTTTGGTACTTTTCATTGCATAAACATATGGATATTTATAATATTCTATTTTATTTATCGATGAGTTTTTGTTTAAAGGAAGAGACACACATTTATGCATGTGAAGTTTTGTTTATCATAAATACAACACTCTATTTATACATATTTGATGGCACATTTGATATATATGGATTATAATTATGGAGAAAAAAGGAGTGTTGGGATACACAAGGTTTTGATTTATGCAAAATAAATTTGATTTTGACTTGATATCATATGTGGAGGAAGTTTGATGATGTAGCATATATTTTTATTGGTGGCACATAAGACATGGATATGCTCTTTGATATGATATTATTGTGACTATGGTTTGATATTATTATGGGGAAAAATTGTTTGGTCATGAGGTTTCCTTATTTATATATTTAAGACAAATAAACTATCAAACACAATCTATGGAAACAAAGGTCCCACCTATTAGAGTCAACATTAAAAAGTTTCATAAGCTAATTATTTCCTTTAGAACATCCCTCCTCCCACTTTCTAATCAATTGGATTAGAAATGAAACTTAATACAATTCTTTAAAAGGGAGAAATTTCTCAAACTGTTTTCAAGTCCTTTAAAAGGAGGAAGGATCTATGAAGGCGAGAGAGAGAGAACCGTGAAGAGGGGTATGCTATAAAATTTCTGGTTTGTCATGTCGTCCTCTGATTTTGATTTCTTAAAATTAGAAGCTAATTTTGATGGTGACAACAGTCTTACTTCACCGAGGAGAGACAAATTAGTGTGGCCCCATTAATATTTTCAAGGAAAATTTTCAGGTATCTTGTCTTTTTGTTTAATTTCATTATTGTTTAAATCTTTGGTCATCTTTTAGCCAATTCTAACAACTATCATTTCGCAAATAACAAGCTATCCATATATGTACTAGCATGAAGGATTTCAATCAGCTGCCATACTAGTTTGTTTTCTGAGCTATTGTATATGATTTAATTTACATTGCAGTAGTTTTTGTGTTGAGATTGGTCAAAAGTTTTGGTAGAAGTTTTCCTTTCAGGATTTTGGCTATACTTTTTCATTATTAATACAACCAACCTCTACTTTACAACTCAATTATTCTGCATATCCTGGTTTTTATTGTACATTTTCTGGCAACAATCTCTCTTTGTTTCCTATTATTTGTTGAAGCTTATGCCATATCAGGGTTGTGGGGAGCTACCCACCCCCCCACAAATCTGCACCCAATTCAAGCTCCGCTTGGGAGCTACCTTGAGAGCACACTCCTAAATGGTAGCGATTTCAGGAGCGCACTCCCTTTAAAAAAAAATCTCCCTATTTTTGAGGGAATGATTAGGGGAGCAGTCGGGAGCGATCACTCCTTTATCGCTCCCCTTCGCTTCGGGAGCAACCGCTCTCAACCACTCCCCCTTTTAAAAAAGCGCTCCCATTGGTGCCGGAAAAAGGTCGTGTGACGTAGAGAGGGAGGCGACGGTTGGCAGACAAAGAGGGATAGGAAAGGGAGGGGAGGGGAGGGCGAAAGGTGAAAAAGACCCTCCCCCCTCCCATTATTCACCCATTTGTCTAAGTTGGAGAGAGAAAGAGAGAGTTTGGAGCTTGGAGAGAGAAAGAGAGAGGAGCTTGGAGGATATTGAGGAGCTTGCAAGGGAGATTGGAGCTTGGGATTGAAGGTCAAAGAGGTAGGATCTACACTCTAATCTAGCATTTTTGTTTTTTATGTTCATTTCTAAATAAATAAATAAAAATTCTCTATTTCCAATTCCCATTCCTCCATTTTTTTGCAGACTCAAAAGTTCAAACATCATGGCTATATGGCTTGGCATTTTGTTCTTGTTGGTTCCTTTTTTGGTTATTATGGTGTTATAGAGTAGAAGGAGGGTTGATCATGATGACGAAAAGGATGAAGAAGTGGGTTATCGTGGATTTGATGAAAACCCTGGAGAGGAGTACCTTGGTGAGGAGGAAGAGAGTGGATATGATGAGGCCCCAAAAACTAAACAAGACCAAACCCCATTGTGGATATATGTTACTAGGTTTGAAGCAGGGGAAGAGGGTGGAACTACTAAATTTATATACAACCATTGTAATAAAATGTACACAGGTTCATACACTTGCCAAAAAGAACCTCTATGGGAAAAGGCCATGGGATGGAGATAAACCAATAAGAATCAAAGCTTGTGTAAGTGTGCCAGTAATAGAAATAACCAAATACATAAGGGAAGAGGAGGAATCCCAATACAAATCCAAAAAATCAAAGGGTTTCTGTGAACATAACTCACAATCACATGCACAAAGAACTCCTTCAGCATCCTCCCATGACAGTGGATATGGAGGCACAAGAACAAACATCTCTTTGAGGCATAAAACCATATCATATTTCCTTAACAAAGGGTGTAGGAATGATGTGGATTTAAAAATTTATCGGTTTCTCTATGCATGTGGGATACCATTCAATGTTCTTCGCTCACCTTATTGGCATGAAATGGTTTATGCCATTAATGATGCCCCCAAAGGATACAAGAGCCCTGGATATGGCAAGGCTAGAGTCATTGGACTTGATCATGAAAAAGCAAAATTATCACATTCTTTGGGTAAAATGATAAATTCTTGGGATGAGCATGGGGTATCCATTGCATTTGATGGATGGGCAAATGTAAAAGGCAATCCATTGATAAGTTTTCTTGTTGTGTCTGTTAGTGGTGCCATCTTCCTTTTAGCATATGATTACTAAGAGAAGTTCAATGCCGACATCAACATTGCAGAACCATTACTTGAAATAATTGAATGTATTGGGCCATACAATGTCATCCAAGTCATCACTGATAATGTTGCTAATTGTAAGGCATTGAGAAAAATTATTGAGGATAAAGACCCCAACATATTTTGGTCTAGGTGTTTGGTTCACATAATGAACCTTTTGATGCATGATCTTATTAAGAACAAAAACCAACAATACAAGTGGATCGGTGATTTGTACAAGAGAGGCAAACAGATGATAAAATTTATTACAAATCATAGCAATATCCATGGTATTTTCCGTAGTCACTCAAGATTGGAGTTGTAATATTGCAAATACTAGATTTGCTAGCTATTACCTCACCTTCAAGCGCCTTTTGAAGGTAATAGAGTCATTGGCTAGCATGGTATCAAGTCCACAATGTAGGTATTAAATGATAGGGCTACAAATGCAGCTGACAAACAAGGTTTTGAACAGGTGGAGGAGACTGCTCTTGATGGTCTGTTTTGGGCACGTGTGAGGCAAGTATTGCAATCCACCAAGCCCATTTATAGCATGATTTGTTTTGTAGATACAGATAAACCAGTGATTGGGGAGGTGTATGAGCAAATGGATACCATGTTGAGGTAAATAAAGATGTTGTTCAGGAAGATTATCCCAACTTGTATACAATGATTCACAATTGTGTGTGCACACTATGGAATAAACTTAATGCTCCAGTGCATGCCTTGGCGTATATCCTTATGCTAAAATACTACTCTCCATCTTGGTTGGGCCAACCTGCACCTAGGGGTGGTGTTAGGGCCAAACCCCATACATATCCAAAGGTATAAGAGGGATATATGAAAGCATTAGACGTGCTAGTCCCTAATAGGGAGAAGTATGCTAATCTGTGTTTTAAATTAAGTAGATACTTTAGTTGCATTGGTTTGTTTGGTTCTTTGCATGCAATGGAAGATATAGACAGATTTGATACTCTCACATGGTAGGAAGCATAAGGCGGCATGGGACTTTTCCCTAAATTGGAAAAAAAAATTATCTCACAGGTTGTAAATGCTTCTTTTGCAAAGAGGTGTTGGAGCACCTACAACTTCATACATAATGTGAGAAGAAACAAACTCAATGAAAACCGGGTAGAAATCTTGGTTTATGTGCACTACAACTTGAGGTTGTTGAATCATTATTGTGATCGGGTTTATGAGGATCTAACATATAAAATTTGGGACAACCACCCAAAGGATGATAATTTGGAGAATGAAACTATACATCTTGAAGAACTGGAAGCATAACTTTTGAGAGATGATGATGAAGCAACAACAACCATGCCACCCCCACCATCCAGTAGCAATGCCAGTGCTCGAGTCCAACTATCGTTCCTTTGTTGTTGCCGCCTCCATCTACATCCTCACGTGGAGGTCATGTGCCTTCTGGTTCTAGTCGTGTGACTATGTAGGAGGAAACTCCTAGAAGACCACCAATAGTACCACGACCTGCTCAGAAATTAGACATTTCTTGTGGCAAGAGGCTCAAGAATTAACAATAGATAATATATTTACTTGTCTTTTCTAGTTTCTAGTAGTTTTTATAACTGTTGACTCTTTCATATTTATTATGATATTTTTTGTAAACAATACATGACAATTTAAGTTTGAAGTTTGAAGTTGGCAATTATAACTCATTGGTAATGAATTATGAATATGATGCTTCGTGAAAGTTGAAATTTGTTTCATTTCATGTTAGATATTATTTGTTGTAATGGTTATACTTAGCTTACAAGTACAACTTTGGTGATCAATGATGATAATTGTTATATATTGAATTTTGAAAACTTGAAACTTTAAGATTGATGAATCATGAGACTCAATATGTTGTATGTTACTAACTCGTGGACGTGGTGGATGTCCCAAATAGGGAGCCTCTGAAAATGTCGCTCCCGCTCTTGCTCCCCATTTTCGCTCCCACTCCCTAATAACCTTGTGCTCTACAAAATTTAGGGCTATCAAACCCAAATTTTGACTAGTTCATTACTTTAATTAAAACTGATTTTTAGCTTCTGTTTTTATTTTTATTCGTTTATCATCTTCTCTACTGCAAATATTATATTTCAGACATATATATTTTTTTATTTTTTTATTACTTTAAATATAATATACCATTAAAAACATTGTAGTTGTAAATTTTGAACACAATATCTAATTATCTTGTTGTATTAATGAGATTCGAGAAGTTGATTTCTTAGAGTTAACAAACTTAAGCAATCATCAACAAAGGTGAGGTTGCTCTCAATTTTAAAAATGAAATGTCATAACAAAATCAAACTTGTGTGGTTTCAATACTCTCTTACTTTCCATAATGCTAGTAATCAGATTTTTTATCTACGGAAGAACCGCCAAACAACTCTGATCGATTGATTGCAGAGGTGGTCATGGTGTCGAGGGATTGCATATTTCTTTCCGACATTTATTGAATAAAAGAATATAAAATAACATTTGCAACATCGCTTGCGCCCGTGGCCTAATGGATAAGGCGTCTGACTTCTAATCAGGCGATTGTGGGTTCGAGTCCCACCGGGCGTGTTCAATTTTATTAACCTTAGCAACATTAATTTTATCAATTTTAATTTGTGAATGTTTAGGCCAGGCCACATTGTAACATTTAAGCTTAATCTTCGTCGTAGAATAAAATAATAGAGATTGTCTGAGCCCAGGTTCGAAATTGGACCTTTAAATTTTGGTGCAACCTTTGAGCTTCATCTTATCTGAAAAATAGAAAAGAGGAAAGAAAATGACGCGTTGCTTTAGAGTAACGAGTTCGACTGTAGACTATAGTATGAAAAGCTATTTTATTTTTTGTTATAGTATAGATTAAGGAGCTTGTCGCTACATAATTAGATAGGGTTAGTCAATAGGATTAGAAGCAAAATTAATGAAGCATAACTAATAATTATCCATTTTGAACCTTTAATTTCCTTAGGTTGGCTCTTAAGAATAAGAATTGATTTGAACAATGCAAAGTAAGTTTGTATATCTCCAAGACTACATTGGAGAAGTTGATTTTGATGTAGTTTTTTATTTTAAATGTGCCATGTTATTTTTGACCATCCCCACCTCTAGATTCATGATGCAATGTATTTATGATAGAAGAAATCATATATAATTTTGACCATCTTCATCTTTAGATTCATGATGCAATGTATTCATGATAGAAGAAATCATAGATGTTAAGTAAGAATGGGCGACTTGTGATATCTTTATATTTTGTTTTGCGAAGACAATTATCTCTAGATTATTAAATTATTATTTGAGATTAATGGCTATGGAAGCCAAAATTGAAATTATGGATCGTGGAATTAAATTTTATTTAATTAATAAATGAGTTGTTTAGGAATAATGGGAAAAGAGCACTTGAGTAATAGAGATTTCTTGCCATTTTAGAAAAAAAAGGGTTAGTGGTCTGGACTTTCCCAAATAATCTCCTTGAAATCCAAAGGAGAAAACTACCCATTTAAAATAGCATAATGGGAGAGAAAGATGATGCTAAAAGCTTAAGTTGGAGAGAAATGCTAGGTTGGGTGAAAAGCAAAAGAAAGTCCGACAAGAAATAAATGTGTGCTTTAAAGGAAAAATGAATGAGTTTTTCCTAATTAAAATAAAATGCCTAGGTAATTAAGGGGTGCAAACCCTTAAATCAAGACACTACTAAAGAAAAATCTACTGAGAAGATCTATAGAAAACCACTTAGAAACATAAGAGGGAGGTTAATTCCTAAAGGCAAGAACATCTGAGCTTAGGGGGGAATTGCGGGTTGCAATTCATTGGTTGGGAGGTACATGCTCTCTCCCTTAATATTCCCAAGTGATTAGTCATAGTTAGATAATGTGTTTTCAAAATTTCATGTTGAATTATGAGTTTGTTGTCGTAATAAATGTTATGCCTTTTTATTGAATATTGATGAATTATATTGGGAGTACTATGATAGTTAGACAAATAATTGATTCAAATAGGAATTTTGAAGGTATTTTATACTTGGACGGTTAGAATAATTGTTGTGCAATGAATCGTGTATGTGTCAACTTTATAGGGATTTTTAAAGGATTGCTAAGCTTAAATGTGTGACCTAACTACACTTAACTGATATTACAATAGTTCGTGCATGTAATTATATTTATATATGTAATTCCCATAATTATAATTTAAAAATTGGAGAAGATTCAACCATGAATATGAGAAGTAGATTTAAGTCATTAAATTCTTAAAATGACTTAATATGAAAGTATGGTGTAATTGTGAAATAAACAACGTAATGGCGTAAGACTTCTTCTGTAAAAGTGAATTAGAGTTGTTGTTTAAGGAGTAAAGTGAACAAATTCAAGTAAGAAAACATGGAATACCTTCAATATTCTTGTAAACTATTTGGCACACAAATCTATTTGTGAGTCTAGTTGAAAGAGTATATATATGTGTGTGTGTGTGTGTGTGTGCGCATAATTTTTAATTTAAATTATACCCCGAGTCTGGTGAGTCTAGAAATGTATCTAGGGAAATTTGGTTGGAATGTAGATAACTATGAACAATCAGTGAAGTTCAAGTTGAGGAAAAATTAATTAATGTAACGATATCCTATTATGCATTCATAAATTTTGTACCAATTTGAGGATATATCGAGAGTTATTACCAAAAAAATTAAGACAGTGCAAATGAGTTGTAGAGTTGAAGTGTTAGCTTGTAAATTGTAGTGAATTTCATAATTCACTTGAAAGTTTAGGTCTAAACAATCAAAGAACATTATTGCCTTATGGAAGTAAAAATAGCCTAAAGATTGTTGTAAAAATTGTTTAGGGTTACTAAACCTATTAGTTTTAGTATTGTTATAGTGGTTAAGTGAATATAATGTGAAGATAATATAAATCAAGTTAAGACTATCTTTAAGAGACATTGTCTCGGTACAAGTGATGCATGCCATAAAAAAATACAATCGAAAGAAAAACGAAGAATATTATGTACTAAGGTATTTTATAAAGCATCAAAGTGCAATATTTCTTAATGACCTTCTATAGAATATAAATGAATGAAATTATGAAATTGGGACAAAGTAATATATATATATATATATAAAGAGAGAGAGAAAATATATAATGATAAGGTACACACAATATAAAATAACAAAATCCATATCACACAAGCAATGGTAATTTGAAGATTTCCATTCATTACATCAAAAGATACAGTTACATTGTTTGATCCAAAAGATAACCATATACCAAGTATATAAATAGAATACTTACAGAAATTAAATCTAAAAGTATCTTAAGGCGAGAAACCTGAAGAAAGATTCCACGGTAAGTATATGACCTTTGGAATAAACCCTAACCCTTATAGGGTTAGAAATCACAGTAAGAAACCTTGGCTTAGGTTTAGAAAGCCAAAATAGTCAGAGGTACTATCCATAGAAACATCTGATTTATACTAAGTAAATCGAAGATTGCCAACCTAGTTTAAGAAGAAGAAGAATAATTTATTCCTTGTGGTCATGGGAAAAATTACAATAGGCAAAAAACAAGCAAGGTATTTCCTTGAGCCATACCTACAGTTGAGACATAAGGCAAATTTAGAAAATAGAAGTGAAGTTGCAAGAGTGAAAATATAGAAAGAGAAAGGGAACAAAGCCAAAATGAAGCCAAGGAAGGAAACCCAAGTGTTTACCTGTACAACAAAATATACCTCAACTTGGGTTATACCTACAATGCATATTGATATAAGACTAATTAATATAATTCCTCAAAATTTAGAATGATATTCAAGTTTCAAATCTAAGAGTTAGGGCAGTCAAGCTAAAGCTTAGGCTTATAAAAGATTTGTGAAAAACCTTGAATGGAACCTAAGGTTTCATAATTGATAACTCATGCTCATAGTTCAACCTAAAGAGCCAATAATCACACCCTTCTGCAATATAAGGATCTATACTCATTTTCAAATTTTGAATTAAATGTAACAATAAAAGATATGAATAAGTTGGACAAATGAGGGCATGACTATGCTTGTGTATTCATAATTTTTGTAAGAGAACATTAGTGTTTTTAAACAATAAAAACCCCATATATAGAGAAGTAACCCCTACTCTGTAACCAAAATGAAAAATGGGTATAGTATTGAAATTTACCCTTGAAATTGTAAGGCCAAAAATCCCTGGACTTGTGTTGGAAGTCAAAGTCGTACAATACCTTGTGAAATCATGGACCATAAGTACAGAATGAGACAATGGGAAATAATCTCAATCTAGAATAAGCTCGAAAGGGAATATGATGGAAAGAGGAATACCTATGAAGACCAATGTAGAACATGAATTAGAGAGGGTTCCCACCTCCAAATCCTTTCATTGAACATCTGCAAATAACCACCAAAATATGTATAGGAAAAAAAAATTGCAGTGTAATAAGAATGAGGAACGAACTACAGGATAAAAAGCTCGCACATATTCCAATGTGTTGATGATTACACCTTTGGCGTGTAATATTGTTTGTTCCTGGCTATCAATCCATAAAATACATGTAAAAACAAGATAAGGGTGTCGAAGAAACCTTGTTATGAAGGGAAATTTCGACAACGATCTGGTCCCAATTACAAATGAAAATGAATAAAATGACTTGTAAGTTAGGACTTTACCCTCCCCGGGAAACCCTTGGTCTGAATGCACTGTTGGATCAATATCCCATATCTTAACTGTCTAATGTGCACATAATTGTAAGAGCTTGCGAAGGCTCATGGACATTCACATACATGGTTACAATTTTCCTATTGAATGTGATGTCATGTGGACAAGCCAACTGCATTAGAATTCAATATATGCACCATATGAAATAAAGGGGAGCGAACTTAGACATATATATACCTTAGACTATAGTTCCAAAAGTAAAGTATGTATAAGAGAAATTCAATTATGGAAAATGAAATGAAGTCTCAAACCTTTATATTCATATGGGGATGTAATAGCTCACTCACTTTCACCATTGTAAATGTGTAATATTCTGAAAGAAAACATAGGCACATGGGCTAAGGTAAAAGGGATAACAGATTCCAGGGCAGAGGTGGGTGTTGCTTAGGGATGAATGGAAAGCAAATAGGCAGGTTGAATTATAGTGATGACTTGCAAGACTTGTCATGCAAACAAGCCTAATTGACAAAAGAAACATAGAACAAGATGGACAATTGGACAACCTTTGATTGGCGCACAAGTTCTTGACTATATTGGCAAAAGAAAACTATAATATTGGTCAGAATCGTTGTCTTTTGGCCCCTACAGTAGTCCCCTTACGCCCTGGAGTCTGGCTCAATGGTGGTAGCTACATGAGAGAGGTCTATTTTCCAGTATGCCTAAGGTCAGAAGGAGATTTCTCATCCTTGACTCAGTTGGTTGTTGTTCGTAAGATAAGTATTCCTTTCATGTTAGTCATTACCGCGACTCTTGAAATATTATGTTACAAAGCATTAAAATGTATAATGTGTATTCAATGTTGTGTAACAAATTGTGTAAGTAATAACATATTGGGTATAAATTGTATTGTGTATGGCATGTATATGTGTGTGAACAATGTGTTGGGAAGTTATGTAACAAGATTATGTATATTAAGTTAGGGTATCCACACCATGATACATAAATCCTAAGTGTCGACAAGAACAAGGCTATGCACTGAGTATAGTATACCATAATTTCTTTTACAAGAAACTTGTGGGTCCCATTGCCAAGGATTTCATATTCATTCTTATATCTAGGTAGATATAGACAATTTAATCATGGTCAGTAATATTTGTTCTTTGTGTTCCATAGTTAACATTCTCTGGGAATAACACACAACCGTCATGCGTCATGCCAAGTTCTTCAGTTCTTGACGATATGGGAGGCAGGATGCATAATTTGGTGATGATGAAGATTTGTCATCCCATTGTTAATGGTTAGGTTCATAGAGGACCTTATAGCTATTTTACATCTATCAGGGCTTTGGATATTGTTATGTTATCCCCATTTTTATGATTCAATGTTGTACTTCATCGACCTTTCCTTACAAGATTAAATTTGCTTCATCCTTTCTTAATAAGTTGTGATACTAGATCCCTCCTTGTGTCTCCTTTGTGGGGGTTGTGACTTCACAATTATGATGAACATAATAGGCCTCATATGTTGTGCTCTAGTATGAGCATAATGTCTGTACAAGACTCTTTAACCTATGCATGCACTTGTACATGAAATTCTAGAGAGGAGAATGAGTTTTACAACCAACATAATTGGTTTTGTGAAATCAAATCCCAAGCAGACGTTTTGGCACAGTGGCATGCTCTAATTTATTTTCTTAACCTTTTTTTTCTCAAACATGTATTAAGATTGGGAGATGCTTTAGTCATTCCCCCTCTATTTATGCCATATATGTTGATGTCTTTACTGCCTTGGTCACATGAAGACATTATCATAATTTAATCTAATTTCATTCAATTCTGTGTCTCATTGCCCGATTTGGATAAATTTAAAGTTACAGAGGATAGACACTGGGAGCATTATGCATGCAGGTGTGAGGTCTAATCCAACAACAAAAAATAGATTTAAATGTACAAATCCAAGTTTGTTGTCATATGCTTCTCATTACATCTATCAACCTATGCATGTCTTATTTGTTGACTTGACTAAGGTCTTTAGAAGAAAACATGTTCTTTCATAATCATTGTTGGGACTTCAACAACTTTGTATGTATTCTTGCATAAAAATTGTTAGTGGTGCTTTTTGTATAGGCATGTTATAAATAAATTTTATGTGTTGAAAGAGAGAAGATATGCCCCTCTATCAACATAATTATCAACTTATCAAGACTCTGAGTTTCAAAGGAACTCGCCTATTCCACTTGGACCCCCACCATTGCACCCTTATTTCTTTCAGACTTTGTAATTGTAGCATAATTTACTATTTTGGCAATTTTTTTAGGTCCTAAACTTCCAAAGTTGTTTTGAGGCCCTAAACAACATTTTTTGGGAAAACGGGAAAATGTGAGACGTTGAATCATATTTGTAGTTGAAATTTATAGTCCTTAGATAGATATTTCTAACAAGGTATTGTGTGTGTCAAAAGAATATCATATGCCAAAGTTACAACCCCGGGAAGCCCAACGGGGCACATAGTTTTGGCGCTTCTTCTCCTAGGGTTAGGTTGATGTTTAGGGTTTTCCATTGTTTCTCAATAATAAATAGGTCTTCGAGCCTCGAGCCTCATTGTAACACGGTCCAGAGGCATGTATCCACCACATCTCTTCTCAGAGATAAGCTACCATCACTCAAGATAATATATTTTAATTATGTATGTAAGCATATTTCAGTGCTTTAATATTAATGAAATGAATATTTATTTCTACTACATCTCTATGTTTATGTTTATATTTCTATTTTTTTCCATTCCTGCATAAGTTTGGATCAGTATTATCAGAGCGATCTACTCTTTCTTTCTTTTTCTTTGCATGTCCCCAACGAGGTCGGGGTATAAGGAGTTAGGGCTTGAACTGGTTTAACCTTTTCAAGGTCTCGCAAACTCTAAAAACCTCCCATGACGGAAGAAAAGAAAGACGATGAAGTAGGAGATCCTTTCAAAATATTGTTCGAAGAAGACCTCGAGTGAAAAATGAACGCAGTGATGGAAATTTTTTTCCAGATCCTTAGGTGGATGCCCACAGACAACACATCTTCATCCCGCAACCACTCTAAAGGGTCCACTTCCTTCAAGGTACAAGTCAACTTTGACATTCCCATATTGGAAGGCCAGGTAGATGTAGATGTCATAGATATATGGTTAAATCTGTTGGAAGGGTATTTTTTGGTTCATGATTTTTCCAATAGGGAAAATATTACTTTTTCACTCCTCAAAGTCGCCCCCCACATCAAGGACTAGTGGGAAACCTACTATGAGTAGAGGGGTGAGAGGGAACCCTCACTGTTTTCATCTGCACCCACTTGGAACTCTTTCCGAGACACCATCAAGGAGCAATATTACCTTGTCAGGAACTATGAAGATAAGTATATAAAGTGGACCACACTGCGATAGGGAAGGGACCAACACATGCCAAAGTTCACAAATATTTTTCATACCCTTCACATGAAGTTTAGTATTCAGGATTATAAGTGGCGTATGGTACTCAAGTACCGTGGTTATCTACACAAATACATCTAGGACGAGATGGAGTTCCTGGACATCTCCTCGCTTATCAATACACTATCAAGATCGAGCAAAAGTGTAAACATAAGAAGCAAGACATTGGATCGGTGAATCTGAAGCAAGGGAAAGGCACCCTCAAACCTCATAACAAAGGACAAATTAGGGGAATTTTGAGGTCTAAAATGGGCCTCCTAAGGAAATTATAAAATAATAGTGGAAATAATAAAATAAGATTAGATTACATCATCAAATTTTAGAGGGAAAAAAGAGAACTATTTTTTTCAACTCGTATTTTCAACTTATCTCCCTATGGGTTTACTCAAATTTCGAGCGGAAACACTCGTTGGATGCATAATTTGATTCCTCATCCAAGGAGTACCCATGTTGCAAACTTTCGATAGACCGTGCTACACGAAAAATTGGAAATACATGAAAAACGTGATTGCAATCACCTTTTTTCATGTATTTCTCATTTTTCGTGTAGCAGGGTCCATTGAAAGTATGCAACATGGGCACTCCTTGGATGAGGAATTAAATTTTGCATCCAATGAGTACTCTTGCTCAAAATTTTAGTAAAACCTTAAGGAGATAAGTTGAAAAAGTAGTTTTATTATTTTATTATTTTTTATTATTTATACTTTTTTACTCCAAAAATGGTGAATCATCCCCTATGGTTGACATCATCATCTTGAATTCTATTGGTTCTTATAAAGTATATTTTGGTTGTACAATTTTCTTAGGAGGCCCATTTTAGACCTCAAAAATCCCCTAATGAATCCAAGGTGGGGTTACCTAGGTCAACCCGTTGAAGCCACAAGTAAAGAACAACACCACAAGGATAAAGAAGGACACAAGAAAGTGGTGTGAGTTCGATAAGAGCCTCATTCACAACACAAGTGAGTGTCGATCCAAGCAGTGAATGGTGGACAAGCTGAAGGCTCTAGAGTTAAATGCATGTTCCCACTCTGAGTCAAAATTCGACATGGGGAATGAGAAAGGGAAGCATATTATTGATGTTGAGCCTAACACCATTGTTTCCACCACCAAGATCCAAAATATTGAGCCTGAAGATACATAGGAGGGGGAGTGTCTCTTCCACTCACAAATGTGGGTGAAATGTTCACCGTTGCAATTCATTGTCAACATCAGGAGCTAAAAGAACCTCATTTCAGTAGAGGTTGTGAAGTGGTTGGGCCTACCGACCACACCACACCTGTAGCCATACACCATTAGGTGGCTTCACCAAGGACAAGATCTATACATCATCCAACAATGTAACCTTCCCTACAACATCCAGCGCTTCACGGATGAGGTATTCTGTGATGTTTCTCCTCTTGAAGTTTGTGATGTATTATCAGGAAAACCATACTTATGGAAGTGTCATGTTGTGTATGAGTTGAGGCCTCACACTGTTATTAATTCTTTGGGCAATAATTTATATAAGATACCAGAGGTAGCCCCTCCTACTACCATATTTTTGATATTTTCTAAGCAATGCAGTAAGATCATCTCCCAGACTAGGAATATTTTTTTTTCTTTCTTATTCACTCTAAAAGTAAGGGGAAGATCATGACCACATCCATGGCCCCTGGGAAGGGTTCTTCCACGCAGCAGAAGTAGGTGGATAAGGTCAAGGAATAATACAGGGAAATATTCTCCTCACCCACAGGGGTACCCTTGCATTATCAGGTCAATCATTCGATTGATTTGACTACTGGAGCACCTCTACCAATGGGCCAATATATCGTCACTCCATTCTAGAAAATGAAGAGATCAAGCAAAAAATCCAGGAGTTGCTGCAAAAAGGGCACATCCGAAGAAGTTCCTCGCCTTGTGGGAGACTGATTGTACTTATACAGAAGAAGGATGGGACATGGAGGCTCTGCATTGATTATCATGCACTAAACAAAATCACTGTCAGGAACAGGTATCTAATCCCAAAGATTGATGACCTTTTGGACCAACTCAAGGGGACCAAGTATTTCAACAAGATCGATCAGAAGTTTGGCTATCACCAGGTTACAATAGATCCCATAGATGTATGGAAGACCATCTTCAAATCCAAGGCATTTTTGAATGGTTGATTATGCCCTTCGGGTTGAAAAATTCCCTTGTTACTTGATGAGGCTAATGGATGACATATTGTGGACGTTCACTGACTCATTGATGGTTGTTTATCTATATGACATCCTCATCTTCACCAAGAGTTGGGAAGAACACTTGCAACACATTCGACAGGTCCTTCAAACCCCGCGGTAGGACAAACTATGTGCCAACTTGGAGAAATGCACCTTTGGCATGAGCTAGGTCCAATATCTGGCATAAATCATAGATGATTGAGGTGTGCATGTGGATTCGGCTAAGATCCAAGTCATTCGGGATTGGCCAACACTAACCAATATAATAGAGCTTCGCAACTTTTTGGGCCTTGCAATTTTTTATCGGAGGTTCGTTTTGGCATTCTCGCATATCACTTGGCCTTTGATTCAGGTTACCAAGGGTGGAGTGAAATAAAATTTTTCTTGGTCTGAGTCCCAAAAAAAGGTGTTCATTGAGTTGAAGCATTGCCTATGCTCTGCACCAGTACTCAAATTGCTAGACCTACAACAACCATTTGAAATTGAGACAAATGCCTTTGACTATGCTATTCGTGCAATCCTCACCCAGCACATGCATCCAATGGTCTATCATAGTAAGACACTTTCCGATACAATTTGGAAGTACCCCAATTATGATAAAGAGATGTATTCCATCATGCAGGCTTATCGACAATGGAAGCATTACATTCTAGGGAAGGAAGGGAAGGACTTGTAGCTTCTCGGTCACATGTTGGTTCCAAGATTTGTACTGTGTGATGACTTCCTCAAACAGTGCGATGGGATCAGGCTAAAAGTGGATTCTACCCTCCATGGCATCCAAGTACACTGATTTGGAACCAGTATAGATTTCCTTCTTTAGCAGGAGGATCATAGTATTAATTTGAACATGGCTACCAATGTGCTTCTGCATATTCAATTTGTTTCCTTCAAGATATTCCTTGATGACGATATATCTCAATTGCTCCAAGTATTCTTTAATCTCCTACCTGACCTAATTCCTGCGTTTGGCTTCAGTGACTAAGCCAACTGATAGGATATTGTGTGACCTCACCAAGAAATCCACAATGTTGTACAATCATGCATATGAGGCTTGAATCTTAGCGATGAATGATGTGAATTGTTTGTTACTCTAAATAGGCATCCACACTTGTGCTTTCTCCAACTTTGCCTATTGTTTTGTTTTCTTCGCCAATTCAGGGGGTTCCCCTTTGTGTTGCTTTGACCATTCATGCATGACAATTATGGTTGTATGGATAGGCTTAAGATATTTGGCATTATCCTTACACCTTTGTTGCATCGCATGCAAGTGGACAACTGTCTTATGCACGGTGACAAGTTCTTCATATAAGCTCCGCATAATTTCTCCCAATGTTGATACTTCACCAAATATGGTTGCCTTAAGTTCTTCCAAATAAACTTGTGCAAGAGTTGTGTTCTGAACCTCTCCTAGGAGTTGTTCAAATTCTTTCCTTGCAACATGCAAGTTATTTCCAACTGTTTGTTCTCGACCATCAGATAGTCCTTGTTTGACTTTGTAGCACCTACGAAGGCCAAGTTAATTTCGGAAATGGCACTAAGATTCCTGTTGGTGTCTGCCACAATCACCCTTTCTCTGATGAATGTAGGAGATGTGAGGTTGTCTAGAAAATTTTTCTTCCGTTCCTGTACAATAATTTTTTGAAGCTTGTCATAAGTTAGATTGTATGTATCCATAACCGAACCATCATCAAGAGGAAAAAATTCCTCTTCCTTGCTTGGAGATTTCTCTACTGGAGGAGGGGGATATTGAATGGTGACTTGATGTGTGCTCGATATCAGATCAACATCTTGGTTCTGCGGCTTTGGTTCCAACTCCATGTCTTGGATCTCGATCAACTTTTCAATCTCTTGAGCAAGCTACTTTTCCTACATCCATTTTCTCTCCTCCTCTATCTATAGGCTCTGCTCTTTCTCTTTGTCTTGTCTTCATGCAACTTCTTCTTCCTTCTTCTACATTTCTTCCTCCAATCTCTTATTCTCTTATTCGTCCCTTTTCTTCTATTCTTCTTCCTACATCTTGTGTTTCCTCTTCTTCTATGTTTCTATGGCCACATTAAGTATGACTGGATTTGCTTTCATCTTGCGGCTTCGCTCTCCTCTTGGGTTGTGTGCAACCTTCCTCTTACCATTTTCACACATTGGGTTGCACCTCTTTACTGGTGCTACCTCTAGTGACTGGTTCACGAGACTTGGAGGCATTATAGCAATTCTTTCATGCCTCCTCCATAGGTCTGTGAAAGGTATTGCTTAGCCACTGATAATGGATCCTTGCACAGTGATCTTTGCAAACATTCCTTAGATCGTAGGGATTGAAGTCAAAACAACTGAATGTGAATTTATCTATTTCCTTGTTTTTGATGTCTGCAACTTTAATATTCTCGATTTCTTATAATCTGATCTACATAGGAAGAGAGGGTCAAGGTTCTTTATTCTTCTTGTACAATGTTGCTAACAACCCTAAAGAGAGATGGTACACAACTTATCGCATGAATAATTTATCAGTGGCATACCTCGGTAAAAGATGCAATGACTTATGTCTATCGAACACTCTGAGGAAAGTGCCATTTGGTTAGGAAAATGAATCTGATATCTCAAACACTGCTTCCATTGCCCCATGTGACATGCAAGGCGTCTCTTCCTCAAAGATCAACTTGTACAATGGAATAAGGAAGTGACCAATAAACTTTTCCACTACTCCTCTATGGATGCACTCTGAAAGTAGCTTGCAATAGATATGCACGATAGTCTCTCTTGGTGCCCAGGTCCAATTCATGTCAGAGAATGCATTGTGAGCGCAAATCGCATCCAGCAGGTAGGCATACATGTAAAATCCAACTTTCTTTCCCTTGGGAGGGTTGAGGGAATTAGCTACATCGATACTTAGTTGTTGAGCCAACAAGTTTAACCAGTTGAATGGTCTTCCTTCATTCACAACTTAGTTTAGTAAGAATTCCCACCCTTCAGGGAAGGTCTTAGTGCTCTGCTGACCATAGATTCTACAACATAGAACTATCAAAAGCTGACAGGCCCTCCTAAGAGATTTTTTCTTGTAGGCGTTGGTGGGTGTATGCTGGAAATTTGTTGGCTCCTTCAACTAGATTTTGACAATGTACTTTGTCCTCAAGTAGTTGGAGGCAAAATAAAAGTAAGAATCCTTGAGTGATTCCAACTTTGGTAAATGATACATGAGATGATAATCTAGTGCCAGAAAAGAAGCAAGCCTTTGTCTACTGGCATTGTTCAGATTCATAGTCTTTGGATCTGTATGAGACAATATCCAGCTGATGATGTTTGCGCATGGGAAATTCAGATACCTGCATGGAACCTTATGTAACCCTAAACTTTGGACATTGATATACACCGATCGATCTTCGAGATCTTCTTGGAAAGAATGCTTCATTTACTTTCTATCATGTGATATATGATTCTTTCTCTATGAACAATTGAGTATCTGAATAAACTAGCAAGTTCATTGGCGTACTCTCAACTACATCCCCGGTGCTGCTTTTTATAATATCCTTTGAAGTATATTTCTTTAGTTCCACGATGTCAGTGGCTGATGAAGAGAAGTGCTCAACAACTGTAATACATGTAGGAGGAATATAACTCATGGAAAACATGAATTAGCTTCAACAAAATGACTCACGAAGCAAGATCATAGTGGCAACCACATGACTAAAGGGAAGTATTGCGCAATCCTTGAGGTGAAGGGAGAGGGATTAGTTGCCTGAACTTCTCATTGTGCAGTCTCAGCAGCTAGTGGAGGAACTTGAGGCTAGAGACTATGCAATGCATAATCTCAACGTGGGCAAACTGAGGTGGAGACTGTTCATTGTGCAGTCTCAGTGGCCAAGGGACAGGCTTGAGCCGTAGAACTGCGTAATGCATAGTTGGGCTAGCCAGGTACTATGCATTGTGTCATGTTAGAGGTCAAGCATCAAGCTTGGGCCTTTGACTTGCACAATTCTCAGCTAGACAAGGAAACTGGCGGCCAAGGGAAGGGCATATTTGCCCGAAAAGAGTGTGGGAAACTTGAATATATGAGTGATGGTGCAAGTTAAAGTGCAGATATGAGTAAGGATAGATGGATTAGTGCAAATGAAGTGCAGAAGATCAACAGCAAAAAGAAAAATAAACATGCATGGAGAGTCGTTGAAAGGACGACCACTAATGGACAAGAAAATTGATGTGACACTTGTAACAGGTGAATGACAGACTAAACGAACACTTGTACAAGATAATATAAGTTAAAACTCCAAGAACCATTAAAAGAAACAAGAAAAACAACACTCACAGAAGTGAAACTACAGAAAAAATGACAAAAGATGACAAAAGAAGAACTCACCTAGAAAAGCACCACAAACTCCATCGAAGGCTCGTTGATCTCCTTGGGAATGCTAGAGCTCCAAGATAGAATGTAAAAATGAGCTTTAGGGGCATCCCTTATATATATCTAGGTCAGTTAGGGTTTATGACATGCATGTCTAAAATAAAGGAAAATGTGACACTTGGCAGAATTCCAAAAATAACAAGTTGTGTCATCCTTCGGGAAACTAATTAATAATTCCCTATTTTCTAGGGATGTTTTTTGCCTTTTTTTTCCATTTTTTCTTTTTTCAGGAAACTGAGCATGCACACTACCAATAAGGATTGCATAGTTCCCAAGGACTGGGAAACTTCTTGACTTAGTGCATTGCGTAATTTATGATCTAAAGGAAGGCTTGTGCAGTTTATGAGCTTAAGGCCAGGCTTTCATCCAGTGTTGCGCAGTTTCTAAGCTCAAGGTATGCTTGCCATCCTAGATTGCACAATTCCAATCATCAAGGTTGACCTTCCTTCCAAGATTGCACATTTCCAGGAGGCAAGCCCAACAATGTTGCAAGGTCAAGTCAAAAGCTAGTTTGTGTATGAAAGATATCAAACCGGGATCAGTAGATCATAAGAAAAGGATGAAAACATAAATCTTGGTCATAGCATGAATACTTGATGATAGCAAAAGATAGGCTCCTATGGATAGAAGGGAGGCTCCAAAATTAAAGCATATGAAAAATTTTGGAGGGTGGTTGTAGCAGCTATAACAATGCCTTAAGGTAACCATGGTGTTACTTAGAGGTGGTTATTGAACCATTGATGCTTGAAATTCATTATTTGTGCACATATAAGTGAATTAATTCCCACCCCCCATTTTCTTCTTAAGGACATCCATTTTTTATATCCATATACTATCTTTAATATTAGTATGTTTCTATCCATAGCATTATGTGTATGAAGCATAGCTCTTACACATTTTTCAATGATGATTTCTCCCATGGGACTAATTAAGGGAGGTGGTGGATGCTCCTTCTTTATTCTCTCTTTGGTATAATCATTGCTACAACTTCAAAATCCTTCAAACCATGTGTTATAATTTGACACCTGGAATATTGTTGACAACCTTGCCTATGTTCAGTGCCATTGAGAAATTTTAATCCCTAACATTATGGGAAGGCCCATTATCTCCTACACTCAGAGTTCCCTACCACCCTTCTTGAATGATTCCCATTTATTGATCATTTTTCTCATTAGTTTGGATGTTTTCTCATTCCAAATGGTTTCCAAAACTCATTTTAAAAGGAACCCCTACATAAGTGTGAAGGTGTATTTGAAGTGAAAACTTCCCCCTTTTATCTATTTTTTTACTATTCATACTATGTGCCAATAGAAGATCTAATATCTTAATCTAGCAAACACCTACTTTTCATGTTAGGTACATGACCATTTGAATTATGATTTCCCTATTTGCAAGCCTACTTATAGGGAAGTTATGAGTGAAGGTAGTGTTGTGGCTCCCATTTCTTCCAAGGTTTTAAGGACCAATTGCACTTCAATGGTGCCAAGTTCCATAGTTAGTAGTGGATGCCCCTTTTGCTTTAGTTGGCTCAAGTAGGGGTGGATCCTCCTTAGGGGGTGCAAGTTCAAGTGTTCCAGGCTTGGGTGATTCATGAGGTTTGGGTTCTAGTGGTGAAAGTGCTAGTGGTTAAGGGAAATGGGTACAAGTTCTAGTGGTATCTATGATGTTAGGTTGGATGGCTCATCTAAGGCCCTTAGTGGCCCATTTAAGTAACCACATTGTAATGATTATTATTTGGTCGTGGGATTGTCTATGGATCCTAAGACACTTTATTGGTGATCTTAAATGTGTCTACTTTTCTAGGACAATAGGAATGGATATTGAGTACATATGGTAAGTTAAAACAAACAAGTAGAAGGTGGTTTGGTCTCCCACTTGTGGGGGGGAAATTGTGGAGGACCTTAATCAAAATCCATGAAATAATTCCTATAAGGAAATGATGGTCCATGGACCTAATCATTGCACTCCATGATTATATGGATTTGAGATGGAAAATTAGTATAGTAGCTTAATCCTTATTCTTCCTTGGAATGAGATTTCCCTTACTATTAGGAAAATTTCATAAGATGATGCTTCCTAGTCGCATGACATTTATGTGGGTTTTTTTGCAACATTTTTGGTTGAATGTCAGTTTATTATGGGAGGTAATATCAAGTAGATTTGGTCTTAAAAATAGGCTAACTTATTGTTGGAACGATCCTTTTTGGGCCTCAAATCATTATCAAGGTGTATTGGTGGATTAGTGGAGTGGCAACTTACATTTCATCTCCTTTGTATATTCTTGAGATTTATTTTGGGTTGAATTTAAGGGTTTGGTGTGTGCATGTCACCCTATTGATTCATTATGAAATTCTTGGTTTATGTGCAGTCTATGTGTTGAATCTCAATTTGGAGTGTAATAGGATTGGGATTGGATGGAGACAACTCTTTATGATATGGAATGGATTTATATGGGGGATGTTAATATGGTGGGGTGTGATGTAAAACAATGTGGAGGTGTGAGGTCTATAATGAGTTGTTCAAACAAAATTCCCTCATGTAGGTGTAAGGAATCACTTCAAATATTTGACTGTGATTGGAAAACAAAAGGGGTTAACTATGGTAATTAGTTTACTTGGTCCAAATAATGTCAGGGTTAGGATCGGGCCCAAGTACATTTGGATCACTTTTATGATCCTTGGGAGGGTATGGATTTTTCTCATTAACTAGTTGATGTACTTAGGGATGTACATGTTTAAATCATCTTTTAGTGTAGGTTATGATGTCCCTAAATCACATTGTTAAGTTTCCTCCTCCTTCCTTGCTCAAATTGAATGTTTCTGATCTAGCGCTGAAGGACTTACAATCCCTTATTCAAAGGGATGCAAATATATTCTCTTGTTAGTTGGGTATAGGGGGTGGATTCTCTGGTGAGAGGTGAGAGAAAAATCCTTCTAAGACATAATAGCTCATGTGGACTTGTGGTATAACCCATTGGCTAGGGAAGACAATGTTGAATCCTTTAGTCTAAGCTAAATGGAGAAGAAAAAAAATCTAAGAAATTTTGATGGATCTATGCATGAAAATAATTGAGAAATGGGAAGTATCAAGGGACTATTGAATCAGAGAAGGACTTCATTTGAGTTGTGCATGCCTAGTGTGGCAACACTGTGAAAGATAATGGGCCATATCTCAATTTTCAAAATGTGGCACATTGAATTCCTATGTATGAAGGAGAGTAGCCCTTATTTTCTCTACCCTATTTGAGTCCTTGATATTATATGAGTGAGTCTTCCTCTCAGGGAATCAAATCTAGCTCTAGGGTGGTTAGATAGACATAAACTACAATATAGCTGAGCTTGTGGTTGGTTGGAGAGTGACTCCATCTTCTTTAGCTTCCAACAAAGCTTAGGTAACTCAAATAAGTTTAACTATTTCCTTTTAATGAAATGACAATATTATTTAAAGTTTTCAGGAAAATTATTGTGCTAGTTTACTAGGAAATCTTTTAATGATTTGATAAATAATGTGTAAATGTGCTTGATTACTATATATATATATATAATATATATATATATATATATATATATATATATATATATATATATTATTATTATGTATGTATGTATGTATGTATGTATGTATGTATGTATGTATGTATGTATGTATAGAGAGAGAGAGAGAGAGAGAGAGGTATTCTTTGAAATATGTTTTCGATGATGAATGTGAGAGGTGTAGTGTTGTGAAGTAGAATGTATGAGTTGAATTGAGCTTCAAGGTTCTTCAAAGTATTATATTATGTGAACAATGACTGTTACTAGGCCATTTATGGGAATGAAAAAAATGTGGTTGTATCCCTGTTTAGTGACAAGAAAACTTAAATGTTCTTCCTCGTTGGAGGGAACTTTGCTTCCTCTAGATATAATCTAGAATATTGGCCTCTCTGTTGTAGGAGTAGGAGTGGTACTATGAGGTTTCAGCCTCAAAGGAGTGAGTAAAGCCTCACTCCATTAAGCGAAGTTTGGATTTGTCCAAGGGACATTTCTTTGTATTTTGTTGAAGAAGCAACTTGGAGTGGGAAGTGTCTAAAGTTCCTTTATAGGTTGTAAAAGGTTTCTAACCTTCATAAGTATTTGGGAGACTCTTCTATTCTATTAGAGTTAGTTTTAGTCCTCTGAAACTAACCAAATAGCCTAGTGGAAGTCTTAAAAATTCAAGGTTGTGTAGAAGAATTTTGGAAATTTTTGGATTGGGGGAGTTTAGCTTAAACTCTAGCCAATCGGTGACTAGGAGGCTAGCCGCAAGGGGGATTATATTCAGAGTAGTTTAAATGGACCAACCTCAATCCATTAGAGTTAGTTCTGAAGTTCTCCTAGTGGAAAATTCCTTGGTTAATAGAATCATTAGTTGATGGGCCCCTTCTTGCCATTTTTTCGATTGAAATTCATTAAATGGATTGGCCACAAACTTTCGATGTTGTTCCTAAGTCTTCCTAGTTGTTGATAGCCTAGTTAACAGAACCCTCAGTTAAAAGGGATGGAGATTTCCAAATTTGTTACTTGTTGAAGGTGGGATCTTAAGTATGTCAAGATTTGAATCCTATTAAGAGTCGTAGATAACATTATCATGATTTTTCAAGTGACGAGACCAGGGATCCAGAGCTTGTCGATATCTATATTTTGTTAAGAGTCACAAATGACATTAGTGAGATCTATCATGTGACGATGTTGAGGATTGAAGTTTGTTGATATATGGATATTTGGGCATTTTGAAGAATTTGCAAATGGAATATAACAAAATCTCGTATGTTAAATGGTGAAATTGCAAGCAGCAAAATCCTACATGGAGGAACCTTAGCATTAAGGTTGCTAGGGATCTGAAGTTCCAAAAAAGTTACAGAGCTAGAATTTGAGGAAAACTTGGATGTCAGATGCCAACATAGTAGGCTAGGAGGAGGATACAAGGAGTTAACTTGACCATTTCAGGCCCTATGAGTAGGAAAGTGCTAACATGTCATGTTGACATGGTACATAAACTAGTTTGGGATGACACGAGATGATGATGTGTCATTCACATGGTATACCAATGTGGTGTGGTGACGTGGTATGAAAGAGTTGATATGGTAGGTGACGTGGCATGTAGTGTGGTAGGTGAGGTGGAATCTGAAAGTTCAAAAACCTAGAAGATTGTGAAATGGGACCTTTGGGGTTTTTCCAAATTTGGAGGGATCCAAGTGAACCTATAAAAGTTAAAAGATGGATAGTTTGGTAGGAAAGGTTTTGGTCCACATTGGTTGTTATGATGTGACATGGACTAGTGGACTTTCAATTCTAAGGTAGAGTTCGAGTGGTAGTCTTGTGGAGGTGATGTGAAGTGCATAAGCTTTGAATAATGGAGATCTAGAAATCCAGAAAATTCAGTTGAATAGGAGATTTAGGAATTCTCGAATCTGGGTGTTTGTATATTCAACCTATTGATTGTAATAAATGAATGAAATCCTAGATCTAGATGTCTTGGGAATCCTAGATGCATTCGAAAATATGAAATTTCTTATATTGGAGACTTGAGGAAAATTTTGGATCTGAATACAAGAGAGAGTGTTACTAACATGTTTGGTGAGGATGTGGCTTCATGCAACAGTGACATGTGGACAAAGGATAACCACATGTCAAACACATTGTTGACATAGCATTGTATGATGATGACACACGAGTAAAAGGATTTCCATTTATATGACATGTGACAATGGTACGTATGTTGATTTGGCACTTGGAAGAGAAATCTTCATAAGGGAATAACTTTGGACCCATAGCACATATTCAAATGGCATTTATATCATTAGAAAACTCTCAATGAGAAAAAAGAGATGGAAACTTAAGAAGTGAGGTTTGTTATGAGTATAAGAAAGCAAAAAATTATGATCCCATGTCCTTACACTGACATAGGGGGTTGGGTATGTTACACAACACTTCTTTGACATATCCTTCATTGATTTTCTATTAATGACATTCAAATTTTGTAACATCCAAGGAGGATGGATCATTTATTTGCCCAAGTTTTTCATTTTTCCATTTAGATGGACAATTTCTTCCTCTAGCTCTTAAATTCATCTTATATGCAAACTATTTTATACCTCTCAATTATTTGTGAGAGTAAGTATGCCTATAGATTTGAAACAACCATAGCATGAATCATAGTATATAATTAATCATACAATCTTAATATGAATATGACACTATTGTTTAAGAAGACCAGGGATGTGGGATTTGATTCATTTATGTGTGCATAGGGGGTGCAATGGAAGTCACACATGTTCAACCACTACCTTTATGTTGTGCCATGTCTACCTTAAGAAGTTAGTAAAACCCTCACAAGAATTAAACCTTGGTTAATGGTGAAAATATCCCCATTCATCACTATCATATCTAACCCCTTAAGGTAGCCCCAATTACAATGTCATTAGGTGTATAATCTAATGAAGGGAAGAGGGAAAAAGAATATATTCTCTCTCACACATTGAAATATTAAATAAATAGATAGATAGAAAAAGAAAAAAAAAAAAAAAAATTGAAGAAGAAGAAGTGACAAAGTTGTGGAGTTAGAGTTGTCTTTGATTGTTTGTATATGTGAGTGAACTATTGAGTTGATGAATTTTACATAATATTCTATAATATTTTATTAGGTTATCTACAATGAAGTCATTATATCAATGCACCAAGTAACACAACTTTTAGTATTACCAAGTCACAATAATGATTTTTTTATAAGATTTGAGCACATCTATGATACACATTATTTATCAGTTTGATTTAAAGCTTAAAATAATCATGGTGATTTGGAGAAATTTGTAGATGGCATAAATATTGGGAGAAGTCTAAATATTTTACAGCTTTGATTTTTTTTCTTGATAATCATTAATGGAATCTCGCTATAAAAGAATGATACAGTCTAACTTATAGACGAAATCATCTTTTTGGTCGAAATTTGAGAAACAATTTCTAGCGAGATTGTGATTTTTTGTTGTTTAAAATGCACTTTTGAATCCATAAATGGATTCAACGCCCTGAAAAAACACCAAGGCACTTGAACTTTACAAATTAAATAACTTTAACTTACCCTTTTTAAAAATCTCTATCATGTTTTAAGCAAAATTGATCACGAAAAATACTTTGATAATAACCATTTTGTCTATCAATTAGATATACATAGAAAATTTATTGGAATTGCAATTTTCATTACTAAATTTACATTTTTTATTGACAAATAGATACATATCTTCAAAAAAACCCTATTACATTGATATTGAATAATCTCATAAATTGATATATGATTATAACGGTTTCTTCTAAATTTATAATAGAATTTAACATTAAAAATCAAAGAACAAAAATAAATAAATAAATATGGGTATTATCTAGCAAGGTCACAATTTAACCTGGATGACGAATTTCTTGCCGAAATCTGACGAAAAATTCTTTAAGAAATATGACTATAGGAGCATATAAATCTTTTCTTTTTTATGACAGAAATGGATTCAACACCATCAAGAACCTGTGAGGCACCTAAAATTCTGAAGTTTGATAACTATAACCCAAAATTTCAAAAAATTCTCACAGTTTTTTTCCAAATCATGCTGGAATTTCTATTGTTTTCAAGGCAAAATTGTGGTTTGTTTAGACTACGCGATAAATATGTAAAAAATATGATTTCAGACTTTTGTGGTCCATATTGATTTTTGCAACTAACTTTTGGATAAATCACATCAACAATTTTTGATGGTCGACGTTTCAAACCTACTAATGAGGTTCATCCTCAGGGCCAAGGTGGAAAACCAATCTATCAATAGGATTAAATAACGGAGATGCATCATGTTCTAAAATTAGACGCTAGGATTATAATATTATTTAATCAAAACCAACATTAAATAATATTATAAGCTTAACGGCTAATTCTAGAACATGATGCATCTCTGCTATTTAATCTTATTGATGATCAGTTTTTTACTTTAATTTTGAAATTAAACCTTATTAGTAAGTTAAAAATATTCAACATTAAATATTGTTAAAGTGATTTATCCAAAAATTAGTTTGGAAAAACCAATACGTAAAAAAATTCAAATCCTAACCTCTTTATAATACTCACATCTTTATAGGACGCAAATAAAGTTCGATGCTTAGTGACGGTCGGTGAGGGAGATACTCGAGGGGGTTACACAAAACTCGTCTCAGCTTAAACTTATCTCTAGTTGCCACGAATGACGAAGTGTGGAAAGAGAATGTGACATGGCTGTGTCCTTTGTGGTAACCGTATATGCCAATTTTCTGTTTGATACGCTTTCATTACGAAATCAATGAATTTAATTCTTTCCATTTTGGGGATGTGGCTTGCTGGCTTTGCATGCCAGAGGTACAGGGTTCGACCTTGCATCTCCAATTTACGAATTTAATACCGTAAAATATTTTGTAACTTTATAAATGAATCTCAATTTCGGTAACTTGGGGATGTAGCTCAAACGGTAGAGCACTCGCTTTGCATGCGAGAGGTACGGGGTTCGATACCCCGCATCTCCAAATTTAAGAGCACCTTTTGGAAATTGCACCATGAAAACTCTCGGAAGCCAATATCAATGCTAGAAATTGCACTCTGAAATGTTCTGAGCAAGTTTCGCTACAAAACCTTAACGTATTAAGAATCTTGTTACCAAGAAAATAGAAAAAAAAATTCTTCTTACCTTTCTTGTGATGGAGGTCCTTACATAAAAAACTTTTCTCTAGAAACGTAGAAAAATTCCTTAACGTATTAAGAGTCTTGTTACCAAGAAAAATAGAAAAAAATTACCTCTTAACGTATTAAGAGTCTTCTTACCTTTCTTGTTGATGGAGGTCGTTGATATCAAAAACTTTTAGGTTACTTAGCGGGTGAGTTCCCTATAATATGTCTTTGGGGCACAAGCTACTTAGCGGGTGAGTTCCCTATAATATGTCTTTGGGGCACAAGTTAAGAGGCTTGGGAACCACACACTTGACTAACATCAAAATTTTTTAGGTTACTTAGCAGGTGAGTTCCTTATAATATGTCTTTGGGGCACAAGTTAAGAGGCTTCAGAACCACACATTAAAAAAGCTTTCTTTTAGTTCTATTTTGAAGAGGATAATCGTTCCTAATAAGTGTTCATGCATGACCCTATAAGATTTTTACAAAAATGAAGATCCTAAGAAAAGCTTTCTTTTACTTCTATTTTGAAGAGGATAATCGTTCCCAATAGGTGTTCATGCATGACCCTTGATGTGTAGCAATCATCTTGCAATATTTTTATATTGGTATGAGAACTTCATGGCAAAAGAATATTTTAGCTACATTGTCTTATCTAGGTTTATTCCCAAGCCTCTCCATGCAATTTTGAGATATCCTCAAGCCCATCTCTAGTCCCCTTAAGTAGTTCACTTTCCATGAGACATAATAGTGCTTTAACCCTCACCCTCAAAGGCATATTTTCATTTTGGTCAAATTGTTACCAGACCTACGTGAAATGGATTTTTATCAAATTTGGCACAAAGGTCAATCATCAAACTATTACGTATATAAACCTTTTGAATACTTGTTTTCGTTCCCATAGTCATGCATATTGAATTGAGGATTTCCCCTTGTTATCCAAGGTCAACATCGATTGGAAAAAAATGCTTTATCTTACCTTTTTTGTCATGCAATAAGAAATGAAAACTAATTTGAGCCCTAATAAACCTTTGAGCTTCGATAAGGACTAGGGCATTGAATATTTTTATGCTCGTCATTGAATATGGTCACCTTTTCTTCCTTAATATGTATTATTTCCTCCATCATTAATATATTGAAACATGAATCTAGAGGTTGGGATTACCAAAAATGAGAGTATACATTTAAAGACACTACATGGAAATCCACTTCCTCAATGTAATCTTGGAGATGCAAAAATATTTGCATTTTCATTGGTTAAGTCAATCCTTATTCTCTTTTTTTTTGTAAGTTAGTTTTCTATTAGTTACAATATCAATATAAAATACAAGGTAGGATTTGGTTTCTACCTAGTCAACCATTTTTCAAAATCGTTTGACATGCTTGATTATAGACCAAAGAATCATAACAAGAGTGTGCAAATATAAGGAGCATCAAAACATTTAGACCTACCCAAGATGAGAAACCAAGTCAATTCAAAGAAAAGTTATAACATGCCCATAGTGTGAAACTGAGTTTCTTTATACAAAAACGTATTGTCTTGAAGGAAACTAGGCTCTAAGGGTCCTTTAACTGTCATATTGTAGTTCTACGTAGTGTTAGATTGTATGTCAAAAGAAAAAAATGCAAAATAAAGAATCAAAGAGGGGTGGTGTGATTGGCCTCCTCTGAGGATGACTAGAGCGCAATGGGGGTATGTTGGGAAGACCAGAGTGCCTCTACCATTATTCTTCCACCTTGCTTCTTAGCCAACCATGAAACAATGATCAAGAATTGACTATTCTTCTCCAACCTCTCAAAGCATGCACGAATTTCTCGCCTTTCCTGGTCTTGAGTTTGCAGAGCATAGGTCACGAAAGTATTCATGTGCCAATACAGCTCCAAAAAACTTTAACATTTAGTTTCTTTGGTTTTGGTGGAGCTTAGATCAACAACAAAAGGGAGTAACTCTTCCTTAATTTGAGCCCTGTCCTAGAGACCTCATGAACCTGAAACTCCTTCCTTTAACAACTGTACTTGATGATGTTGACCTAACAAAGTGGTGCGGAAAAATTCTTTCTCTACATCCATTGCCTCTATTTCCTCCTTAGTCCATTGTGGAGGGGATTGTAGAGGGATTTTACTTTGTGCCCTAAAATCACCACCATGAAACTAAAGAGTTGTCCTTCTACCTAGATCTGCGAGAGATGAGCAATGGTTGACACCACTATGCAAATATTTGAGAGAGGTTGGGGCATTGTGTTATGAACCAGCTCAAGAAAAAGATAGAAAAGATAGATCAACGCCTTAGAATTCAGCCTCTTCGAGGGGGAAACCTCCTTTACATTACATAAATGAACAATTCTTGGATGATACAAATGAAAAGACCTCCTTTCTATATATA
>APFE030254906.1:233065-252839 GCA_000404065.3 Pinus taeda
CCAGGTTCCAATATGATTTTTCCTTCCTCTTCAATTTTTGGCAATATTGTTTGAATTGGGATCTTTTGCAACTTTTGAATAAGTGGCCATACTTCTTCATCCTTCTTCCATTCATCCCTTGCTTCATTTTATCCAATCTGGTTGGATAATAGAAATAACACAAAACAATGCTTCCACATCCTCATCCTTGAAGAGTCTTCCCATTCGGTAAGGTTGCCATTTTTTAAGTGCATGTGGTATTGCCAACATTTCCTTCTCATAAATAGCTTGCTTGAGATTTAACAGTAAAAATACCCAATCACCTATATCAAAACATTTTTCACTACGATGTTGATCTACCTGTTGTTTCGTTTGATTTTGCACCAAAGTGGCATTATCCTTTAAAAGTTGGAGAACTTGTTGTTGATGCACGATGTGATTTTTCACCACTTGAACTTTTTTCTTCTTGATATGTCTTTTTATCTTTAGAGTTTGAGGAGTGATAATTTCTTCCAATCCTTTACAAGATATGGTCGGGTTCATTTCTTGATGCTCGATGTGATCTTTCACTTCTTGAACATTTTTCTTCTTGATATGTCCTTCTATCTCGATAGTTTGAGGAGTGGTAATTCCTACCAATGCTTTACAAGATATGGTTTGATTCATTTCTTCTATCTCTGGGGTTGGATCCTGACGTATATCCTCTTCTTTTGATGTTTCTTGATCCTTTTCTTCCTCCTCTTCATACTCTATGTAAAATAATTTCTTCTCAACACACTTATGACCTTTAGTGCATTTGCTATCACAATTGTAACAAAGCCCTTTTTCTCTTTTTTCTTCCAATTGTTGCAGTGTAACCCTTGTAGGTTGTGGAAGGCTAGGAGAAACAACACTTCCATCTTCATAGCTGTGAGGGGTAGAATTCATTGTGGCCATAATTTTACTTTCTAGTATGTCACAAAGCCCTTTTACTCTTTCCAATTGTTTTGGTGTTTCTCTAAAGAAGGTGTTGCTCTTTGTATCCTCATAATGTGCTAGCATTTCCTCTGTGAGAATTGACCACGTAACAAGTCGTTTACGAGAACAAAGCCCTTTATACCATAAAAGTTGATCCGGTTCTAAATATGAAGATGCAATACATACCTTCGTAACAGTGGTACACCATGTAGATCAAAATATTGCTCCATCTGAAGTATCCAATTTACCGGATCCTTCCCATCAAACTTCCTCATCTTGTTTTTTTCTTGATTTTAGGAGCTCGATCTTGAAATGACTGTAACTCTGTACTTTCAGATCTTTAAGTTCTGAAATTGTGACCTGCAGTAGCCCTCTGTGTCCTCTTTCCAATGCCACCAGTCTTACCCCAATTGATTCTCCAATGAAGAGTTATGCCAAATATCCCACAGTGACCTGATTATAGACCTTTCCAGAAGAGAAAACTTGTATGAAGTGCCACGTGTCACTATTTAGACCTTTGGCTCCGAAAAATATCTATAAGAAACTACAGTCCATCCTCTTTCTATACCTTTTTGTGAAATGTCAATCCGATGCTCAGAGAGAAAGTTATGACGATTTTCCCCAGGTCACCTGTTTGGAATGTAATTCAGGAGTCTGCAAAAAGACCATCTTTCTCAGATCATATCTCCGCAAATATAGCGCGAAAAGTTCTGAAATTCGGACCTGAGATTTAGCGCAATGTCTTCTCAAATGGGTTTTTTTTTTCAAATTCTGAAACATCGCAGAAAAAAGTTATAGTGAAAATGCCACGATGACTTGTTTGGAGCAGTGAAACCCTAGAATCCAAAGCTCTGATACCAAATGTTATGAATCAGCTCAAGAAAAAGATAGAAAAGATAGATCAATGCCTTAGAATTCAGCCTCTTCGAGGGGGAAACCTCCTTTAAATTACATAAATGAACAATTATTGGATGATACAAATGAAAAGCCCTCCTTTCTATATATAGGAGTCTAAGGGGTCATTATATAATCAGAGCCTATATAACAATAATAATGTAAGGGCACAATAATAACAATAGTGGGTTTCTATGGGGCACAATAGTAACAATATGGGCACTACATGGGTACATCAATATAATAAGAGGGTTGTACTAATAATAATAAGGGGTTACACTAGTAGTATAGGGGCCTAACACATTGAATGTATGTGACAATAGCCGATGGCCTCCCTAAATCCCCATGTTGAAACTTTAGCGAACCACATAGTCATTGAGGGCGAGTAGGATTTCATCCCAATTTTCCTCATTGATCTCACTCATATGCTATTCATTTCCATGATGTTAGGTAGTGTCATTAATTCCCATAACTTGTTCCTGCATTGAACTACCTTGTACCTTATCAACACTGAGCTCTTGAGTTGTATACTCTCCTTACATGTTTACATGAGTGTCATTTGTGGTGTGTAGGGATGTCAGAGCAGAGCTTGAGGTCTTGCATGTGGAGCATGTGTCAACCCATTAGGAGGGCCTATCACAAGTTGCAACACCCTTCTCAAGTCTTCTAGCCACCCAACTTAGGGATTTTTGGTCTACAACTGCTAAATTTTGGCAAGCGGATAACGTGGAATGGTGATTCATGTCTTTCTATGTTATGGAAAGATTCATAGTAGGTTTGTTAGATTCTTCATTGGTTAAAAGATCAACCACATTATTGGCATTCCTTCTTATTTGAAGGGATGGTACCATACATACCCTGGAAAATGAAGTCCAGAATATATAACAGAGCTTCCAAATGCTAAGAGGTAAATACTTTGGATGGATATGATCCATTCTGGAGGATAATTAACATGGATATAATTAGTTGAGAATCCGCTTCCACTAGCAATTGAGTGAAGCCACAATGTTTGCAATTTGGAGTCCACGAATAAGAGCCCAAAGTTCAACAGTGTTATTTAAAGTTGTATCAAGATATCTTAAGTAAATGTAAATTGTTCCAAGAGGGTTTATAAAGATTCCTGCATAACCATCCAGTCTAGGATTTCCCTTGGAAACTCCATCGAAGCTAAACTTTAAGTAGTATGGAGGAGGTGGGACTAGGAAATTGGAGATATGGTAGGTTATTTAAGGGAGGTTCAAAGCAATAAAGAAAAGAGAGAGATGAAAGCTCCAATAGTTGAGAATGAGTTTTTCAATTGTGTTGCAATTAAGTTCATCTTCACTCCATTTGCAACTTGTCAGAGAGTTAAGAAGATTTCGAGAGAGTTTTTGCTAGATTTGGGAGAGGGGGAGTTTCTTGTTTTTTAAGATGCACCTATTGCTTTCCTTCCATATTTACCATAGAAAAACTCATAATTGAATTTTTGAAAGGAAAAGTTCTCTAGTTGGACAACATGCATTTGATCCTTGCTTGATCTTTGTTTGATTGTTTGAATTTTTGAGCTCAATGTCCCAAAGGACATTGTTGAAGTTGAAAAAGTTGGGAAGGTTCTCTAGTGACTCCCATGTTTCGTTTACATAAGATATAATAATCCGGTCATATTAAACCTTGTTTACAAAGTTTTTTCTTTTGTTACTAGGTTGATCCTAAGTTGAAGCTATCTTGTCTACTGAATGGAAGAATGATCTACCCACTAGTGGGATGTTATCAACAGGATTGTACAAATCTCAGTTAAGCTTGGATGCCCCTTAGGATAGTTTAATTCCCCCAAAAGTGGCTTTCATCCTCAACCTCCCCCCATGAGGTTTGAACTCGAGACTTGGTGGGGACTAAATCCCACTCAAACCAACTAGTCTACACCTCATGTGTACCTTGTTTACAAAGTTTCTCCCAAGTCAATATCTTGCGATGGGAGGTGAGTTAAAGGAAGGTTGATATGTAACGTCACCACCCCACATTTACAAGCCCTCCAAGTAAATGTGAAGTAGATTGCCACTATGACATGACACGACATCCAAGCTACAGTTATGGAAGTGGGGCCGACAAACTAACAACTCACAACATCTCTCAGGGCTACAGGACACTCAGGGGCCAAAGGACCACCCCAAGTGGCCAAACACTAAGCTTGGGCTCTTTTTCATTACCCTAAGCCCACAACCACATGCATGAAAAGGCCTGGGTGTGGTTATAGGCCTCCAACCACATGCAGAACATTGCATCCATGCAGTTATAGCTCAAAATATCTAGTTCAAAGGGTGCGATCCCAAGATCTGAGCCAATTTTCCAGGCCAACCTCTAGACCATTGCCTAGAACTGCTTGTAACTTCTCAAAATTATAAATGAAATATTGACAAAACTTTTCATACAAAACTTGAACAAGAACAAGCCCAGGACATGCCTAGTCCATAACAAACATTTTCGTCAAACACATGGAAAACATGTAAGTTACAAGTCATGAATGAATATCTAATCATATTAGTCTCAGATTCATCTGAGAATCATCAAGAAGGCTCCATACCCTCTCCACATAGCACAATAACACTTATTAGTCCATACATTCATCAACCATTTACTGACTTATCAAAGCATGAACAAGATCCATAGCTAAAACATATTATAACCAACATACAACCAGAATAATAACTATGACAAAAAAATCATCAGTCTACATAATTACAAGTACAAGTACTCATGAATCACAATAGAGAAATAGATCTTATTAACATTTGAAAAAGGCAACTAAGTCAGGGACTTCGACGTACCACCTAACCTTAGATTGATTTGAACCAAATATTTCTTTTAGCCAAGCACCCCCACGCCATATTTCAAGCATGAATGGGGGATCTCATGGGCTAAACAAGACATAAATAACCAAGGGAATCCAAAGGTTAAACCACCTCCACCCTCAAACTACCACGATCTCGCCAAAATCGGTTAAGAAATCATAAAACCAAAATAAACTTGGATGCCTCAAAATTCCTTCACCATCCCTTGAGGAAGTTTCTTGTCTCTGCCCACCCATTAAGGGCTTCCCAGAGAAAACCATATCCACCCCTAGCCCTTAGGAATTTTTTTGAGACCACCTCACTCGGATCCAAAATCTTCCAACAATCCAAAGCTCAACTAGAAATGAATCCCATCACACCATGGATATCAAGGAAATGTCAAGGCAAGGCTGAAACCACTGTCAAACCCAAAAAAACCCATGCCAATTACAACAAATGAACCAAATAACCAAATGCATGTACCATGCATTCACACCTCAACTAGGAAATCACACATGCAACCCATTAATTGTAAAATCCTCTTGTTGAAGTTATTGATCCAACCTTCTCCTTGATTTCCTTGCTTGTCATTTTCCTTCCTTTTCTTGCTTCTTTCTTTCTCCTCTTAGTTCTCTTCTCTCTCTTTCTAAAACTAATTCCAAAACCAAATTGACAAAAGATGTGAATTGATCCTTAAATTCCTTTTTATCATTGAGGCCTCTATTTTCTTCATTTTCCTTAATTTCCTTCTAATTTCCCTCTCATGCACATATGTGTCTCTTCACCTTCCTTTTATTCTATTTTACTTTATTTCTCATAAATAAATGTGAATTATTGCCTCTTTTCCTTTGTCAATTTCCTTAGCCATTAATAAACTGAAAGTTATGCCCACTATAGTGCTTTGTCCAACATTCAACTTGGAATGCGTGTCCCATGACCTTGGTCTTATTTTGCCTTTATTAACCTTTAATACATGAAATTTAACCCGAGGTTGTTAGAAACCCCTCCCCCTTAGGGGAACACCGTCCTCGGTGTTCTATGACACTTATGACGAGCAAACCACTAAAACCAAAACATACTACATATGGAGCTTTATAACATAGCTCGATGCAGTACTTACAATGAACGACTATTACAAACCATGACCAACATGACAAACTTGAAATTAATACCACTTAGTGGAGCTTTATAAGATAGCTCATTATGGTATTTACAACCATATACATATATATATACCAAAACTCATTTTCTTGACCCAGAAAATAATGAAGTATATAAAGCCCACATTTGATCAACCATCTTCCAGTAACTTCACCAGGCCCAAAGTGCTTCCACTGCACTTTAACTTGCTTGATTGCTCAGTTCCAGAGCATGAGTTGTTTCCGCTGCAATATGCATTGTGGTTATGGATGGAATTCTCCCTTTGGTTCCACCTGCAATACAAACTAGTTAATCACATGATCAACATCATGTGCATATATTTTAAGCAATGAAACATGGAAAACATCATGGAATTTCACTGTCAGATGTAGTGAAAATATGTGGGCCATTGGTCCAATCCTCTCAATGATATTGAAAGGCCCGCAATACCGAGGTGCCAACTTGACACATTACCTAATCCTCAAGGAGCTCCTCTTGGGCTTGATGCACAAGTACACATGCTCCCCAACTTAAAACTCCTTAAACATCCTGTGTTGATTTGCTAACTCTTATGCATGTCCCGTGTTACCTTTAGATTCCTTTGGATAACCACCCACATTTCTTGTTCCATCTATGCTAACATATCTTCTCCAATCAACACCTTATTCTTTGGATCACTCTAGTTGATATGGGTATTACAACTCTGCCCTTAAAGTGCCTCAAATAGACTCATCTTCAAGGATTCTTGATACCCATTATTGTATGCACTCCACCAGTGGAAGATACTCCTCCCACTTCCTCTATTGATGCATAACATACATACTCAACATGTCATCAAGAATCCCGTTGACCCTCTCTATCTATCCATATGTCTATGGATGATAAGATGTACTGAAGGCTAACTCTGTCCCCAAACTTGCAAACAAATCCTTCCAAAACTTGGAAGTGAACTTGGCATCTTTGTCTAATATGATCTTCTTAGGAGCACCCTGCAACCTCACTATCTCCCTGATGACGATCTAAGCTACCTCGTTAGCTGAATTAATAGAATTAACTGTAATGAAATGAGTTACCTTACTTAACCTGTCAACCACAACCACAATGGAATCATGTTGCTTCAATGTCCTTGGAAAACCTGTAATAAATTCCATGGAAATGACCTTCCATTTCCACTCTGGAATCAAAATTGACTGCAATAAACCACCTCGATGCTTATACCCAGCTTTTAATTGCTAACAGTCCAAACATCTTGCAACAAATCCGACACCTCTTTCTTCAAGTTCGACCAATGATATAATTTCTTAACTGCTATCATTGTCTTATGATATCCTGGGTGACCTGAATACGACATAACATGAAACTCTCTCAAGATAAGCTTCTTTAGCTCATTGTCATCTAGTACATAAATCATGTTCCTTTATATGACCAAGCCATCTGTTGTGAGGTGATACTCCTCATCCCTATTACCTTCACCCTATTGTTATAACTTGTGCCTCAACTGCTCATTAGGGGAATTTTGAGGTTTAAAATGGCCCCCCTAAGGAAATTATAAAATAATAGTGGAAATAATAAAATAAGATTAGATTACATCATCAAATTTTAGAGGGAAAAAAGAAAAAACTAATTTTTCAACTTATCTCTCTATGGGTTTACTCAAATTTTGAGCGGAAACACTCGTTGGATGCAAAATTCGATTCCTCATCTAAGGAGTACCCATGTTGCACACTTTCTATGGACCTTTCTACACGAAAAATGGGAAATACATGAAAAAAGTGATTGCAATCACGTTTTTTCATATATTCCTCATTTTTTGTGTAGAAGGGTTCATCAAAAGTATGCAACATGAGTACTCCTTGGATGAGGAATTAAATTTTGCATCCAATGAGTAATCCTGCTCAAAATTTGAGTAAAACCTTAGGTAGATAAGTTGAAAATACGAGTTGAAAAAGTAGTTTTATTATTTTGTTATTTTTTAATATTTTTGCTTTTTTACTCCAAAAATGTTGAATCATCCCCATGGTTGACATCATCATCTTAAATCCTATTAGTTCTTATCAAGTTTATTTTGGTTGTACATTTTTCTTAGGAGGCCCATTTTAGACCTCAAAATTCCCATATTGAATACATGTCATAACGCTGTCCTTCCTACAAGATATGTAGCTGTAAGTTTGTCGCATAAGAACTCATTGTTGTAATGTGATTCACCTGAACTCTCCTACTAAGAGCATCTACAACCCTGTTTTCCTTTCTATTAATGTACATGATCTCAAAATCAAACTCACTGAGATTAGCCAACCATATAGCTTATCTGGCATTCATATTAGGGTGGTCGAATAAGTACCTTAGCCCACTATGATCACTCATCAAAGTAAATCTCCTGCCAAGAAGATAATGTCTCCACATCTTCAATGTATGAATGATAACTTCCAACTCAAGATCATGAGTCACATAGTTCTTCTCATGCTCATTCAGCTTCCTTGACTCATAACATACTACTTGTCCTTCCTATATCAGAACTCCACCAAGTCCTCTCTTGAAAGCATCTGTACAAACCACAAATTGTTTATCTGGATATGCAATCTTCAAGACAGGAGCATTTGTAAGCAACTGATTCAACTGCTCAAAACAAGTTTCACACTCAGTCTATTCAAACTTCTTTCATTTTATCTGAAATATGTAATATGATATGCAATCCATGAGAAGTTCTTGATGAACCTTCTGTAATAACTTGCTAGTCCCATGAATGATCTAACCTCATCCACATTTCTATGAGTTTCCCACTCCATGATAGCTTTGATCTTTTCCAAGTCAACTACTATACCTTCCTTGGAAACAACATGTCCCAAGTAATTAACTTCAGTATGAAAGAAACTACACTTACTAAGCTTGGCATACAACTGATTCTCTCTCAGAAATCACAACACCTCCACCATGTGTTCTACATTCTCTTCCTCACTCTTATAATATATCAATATGCCATCAATGAATACTATCACAAACTCATCTAGATAACATCACAATGCACTTTTCATCAAACACATTAAAGTAGCTGGAGCATTAGTAAGACCAAGAGAAACCACTACAAACTCATAATGCCCATACCTTGTATGAAATGTTTTCCTTTATATGTCCTCCTCTTTGATGCATACTTGATGATATCTTGATCTCAAATCAATATTTGAGAACAATGTCGCTCCCTTCAACTGATCAAACAAGTCATCAATCTATGGAAAATGATACCTATTCTTTATCGTCACCTTGTTCAACTGCCTGTAGTCAATGCACATCATGAGAGTACCATCCTTCTTCTTTACGAACAACACTAGTGCACCCCAAGGTGAAACTTTTGGCCTAATGTATCCCTTATCAATAATTTTCTTAAACTACAACTTCAATTCCACTAACTCTAGAGTGCTCATTATTTACGATGCCTTTGATGTTGGTGTTGATCCTAGTACCAACTCAATACACAAGTCCACTTCCCAATGAGGCGGCTACTTTGAATAGTCTGCTGGAAATACATCTTGAAACTTCTACAAAACATGATACATTTTCAAGACTTCATCATCCTCAACATCCTTCCCTTTTTCACTGGAGACATGCTTTGAAAACAATGCACATCCTTTCCTACAATTGTGCTTAGCCTGCATAGGTGTAACCATTCTCATTGATGTAGGCTTCTTCTTACCCTGCAAGATTCTCTTCTCTCCATCATAATCCAAGCACTTAATATCCTTCTTATAGCAATCTACCTTAGTCCCATGAAGGCATAACCAATCCATATCTAGAAGAATATTGTACAAACCCAAAGGAAGCACATTTAGATGTGTTGATATATGCATACCATTCAACTCAAATGCATATATCTCACCCATTGATGAACTCTTTTCTTGGTCCCTGTAGCCAATTACACCAACTAAGAATCAACATGCACTTCTTTTCTCAAGCCACACTTATCCACCAGGTTAGGATTAACATATTTATACTTATATCTAGGATCAATCAAAATGGAAACAACTTGATCATAGAGTTTACCTTCCATCTCAAGAATGGATGCCTTGTGATTTTCCTGCTTACTATCAATTGTTGTGTAAATCCAAGGAATGCTCTAACCAACATCTCTAACCACATGTTCCTCCTGAGCACTCTAGATCTAAGGTCTGCCACCCTGAGACAACAAATAATCCTTCTTACAATGATCCTTTCCACAAATCGAACAATGAAATGGTTCCCTTCCACTAACTTTATTATGTTTCTCTCTAGGTTGAGATCCATGTCCATTCTCTGTTGTACTAAACTTCTTGTAAGGGGCCATATTTTATTTCTCACCTGCATCCTGATGTCTTGCCCTCTCCGGAGGCTATTTTCCTTTGGTCTTCTCATTTCCTTTACAGTCACGCTTAGGCTAAGTCTTGCACTTGCACATAACAATGCTTCAAATTCCTAATGATTTCCTCCAATGATTGAGGCTGATCATACTCAATTTGATCCTTGAATGTTAATGACATTACACTAATGAATTGTTGAACCTTCGAACCTTCGGCTTCTCGTCCTTAATATAAGGCACATACCTCAACAATTCTAGAAAATTAGTCATATACTCTTTAACTGTCATATATCCCATCTTCAACTGATAGAAATCATTAGCGTTACCATTAGTTTCTCTCTGACAAGTGCCTTTTTCTAAAAATTCTCTTGAATTCATGCCAACTCAACTCCTTTGTCCTGATGCATCTGACACGCTTCAAATACTAACACCAAATTATTATTATTATTATTCAATTTTAAGTTCACGACCAAGCCATACACCAAATTGGTGTATGAGACCCCCCTTGTTTGTGGGACAAGGGACCCACCTCTGCATAACGATTTGACCACTAATTCTACAAAGGCATGCATACTCTACCCCCCTCTGCTTTTGAACCTGTGACCTCTTAGGAGGAAGCACATGCTCTTACCATTAGGCCCACTCAAGTTGTACAGATAACCAAATGTATGCTTTCCCTTTGAGACTGAAAATAGTGATCCTAACTTTCATAATCTTTGTATAATCGTGTAACTCAAAGAAATTTTTCATCCCAAGAAACCATGATTTCTCATCTTTCAGTTTCTTCATCTCTCCATCAAATGTAGGAGATTTGGATTTCTTGAAATCATATGGAAAGTATCTCCTCTCACTCCTCATGTAAGGATCATAATGATGATGAACATGATGTCTATTTGAACCAGAACTAGAATAGAACTCATAACCACTACCTCTCTTATTAGGTGTATCCATCCATCTTCAACCTCTAACTGTATCATCCATGTCTTACTTGTGCCCTGATTGATATCTACTACCATATGCCCCATTGATCTTGTCCTCCTATCCATAAATGATTAGTGGTTGTCCTTGTCTATCAAAATATAACAAATTCTCAAGGATCATTGCATTGACCTCTGCTTTATTTTCTTGACTCCCGACAATCCTTTCCTGTGACTGAATTATTTTGTCATTATCCGCCTTGAAACTTCTAATCTACTCCTTTAAACTTCTCAAGGTACCTACTACGTCAGGAGAATACTCTTCCCCATGTTGCTCAACTAATCTATAAGCAGATTCATGTGAAATATAGTCCACCATTATGTTTTTCATCTCTGATCCTCTATCTCCTACAAACATACCTGTCAGAGAACCAAATGTAAACATAATCAAACATACCTCAATGAAGTTTAGGGGAGGCTATCTCATCTGCAAAATTAGTCCATATTAGCATGATGAACATGTATATATATAATGACACCAACTTATCAACATATCGACATCATGCATTGTAATACCGACTAGATACGTGAAAACCATAGCCACTACAATGCATGCATAACAAACATATTGACAACTGACATGCATGCATAACAACACATATCACCCTTCCAGCCCAAGTGTTTGAACTTGGAAGCTTTGATACCAATCTATAACTCTGTCGCCCCACATTTACCCACTTTTACAAGCCCTTCAGGTAAATGTGAAGCAGAGTGCCACTATGACATGACACGACGTCCAAACTCCAATTATGGAAGTGGGCCCGATAAATTGACAACTCAAAACGTCCCTCAAGGCTATAGGACACTCAGGGACCAAAGGACCACCATAGGTGACCAAACCCTGAGTTGGGGCTCTTTTTCACTACCCTAATCCCACAACCACATGCATGACAAGGCCTGGGTGAGGTTATAGGTCTCTAATTGCATGCACAACACTACCTCCATGAAGTTATAGCCCAAAATCTCTAGTTCAAAGGGTGTGGTCCCGAGATCTGACCCACTTTTCCAGGCCAACCTCTGGAGCATTGCCCGAAATTGCTTGTAACTTATCATAATGATAAATGACATGATGACAAATATTTTCGTACAAAACTTGAACAAGAACTTACCCTAGACATGCCTAGTCCATAACAAACATTTCGTCAAACATATGGAAACCATGTAAACTACAAATCATGAAATAACATTTGATCATATTAGTATGAGATTCATCTGAGAATTACCAATAAGGCTTTATAGCCCCTCCACATAGTTTTAATAACACTTATTAGTCCATACATTCATCAACCATTTACTAACTTATCAAAGAATGACAAGAGATATAGTTAAAACATATCATAGAACCATGCTTATAAACAACATATAACCATAATATTAACCATGACAAAACAACCATCAAGCCACATAATAATAATTAAAAGGACTCATGAATCACAACAGAGAAATAACTCTTACTAACAGATGAAAAATCAACCAAGTCAGTGACTTCCACGTACCACACAACCGTAGATTGAGCTGAACCAAATATTTCTTTTATCCAATCACCCCTATGCCATATTCCAAGAATGAATGTGGGATCTCATGGGATAAACAATAAATAAAAAACCAAGGGAATCTAGAGGTTAAACCACCTCCAACCTCAAACTACTGTGACCTCGCTAAAATCGGTCAAGAGATCAGAAAACCAAAACAAGCTTGGATGCCTCAAAATTACTTCACCATCCCTTAAGGAAATTTACTGTCTCCACCCACCTGTTGAGGGATCCCTGAAGAAAACCATCCCGACCCCCAACCCTTAGGAATTTTCCTGAGACCACCTCACTTGGATCCAAAATCTTCTGGCAATCCAAAGCTCAATAGAAATGAATCCCATAACACCATGGCTATCCAGAAAATGGCAAGGCAAGGTTGAAACCAATATTGAACTTGACAAAACCCATGCCAATGACAACTAATGAACCAAATAAACAAATGCATGTACCATGCATTCACACCTTAGCTAGGAAATCACACATGCAACCTACTACCTACAAAATCCTCCTGCAGAAGTTGTTGATCCAAACTTCTCTATGCTTTCCTTGCTTGTCCTTTTCCTTCATCTGCTTGCTTGCTTGCTTTCTCCTATTGGTGCTCTTGTCTCCCCTTCTGAAACTAATTCCAAAACCAAACAGATAAAAGTTGTGAACCAATCCTATAAGCCTTTTTATTATTGAGGCTAGTGAAAATTTTAGGGGCTAATATTCGCAGGTGGGCTAATATTCCATGCTTTTTCCAAAAAACAATTCACCAATTTCCATTTTTCTAAAAATGAATTCGCCAAAATTTTATAGTATAAAATTATTTTACCTTAAAAATCGTCAATATTATATATTTTATAATATAAAACAATTAGAAATCTAAACATTTTTACAAAATTATCATCAAACATTTTAAAATTTGGACATTAGGGACTAGTAATATTCGCCAAAGTTACTAAACTTTGAGATGAAATTCCATCCTTAAAATTTTCCCTTTGAGGTCTCTGTTTTTTTCATTTTCCCTAATTTCCTTCTAATTTCCCTCTCATGCAAATATTTTTCTCTTTACCTTCCTTTTATCCTATTTTCATTTATTTCTCATAAATAAATTCCAATCATTGTCTCTTTGCATTTGTCAATTTACTTAGCCATTAATAAATTGTTGATGGTGCTGGACCCGCCAACATGTCAGGGGATCTCCCTGGTAAGAAGTCCCAACTATACCTTAGACCATTTGGTGTAGAAGTCCCAACAGTGGGGTAGTACGGTATCACCTTGACCACGGTTGTGTGCAGAGGTAAGATGTCCATATTGATAGCAAGGGTGTGACATGCGTAACAAGTCAACGAAGGTGCATGAATGGGTCTAACACACGTAACAGGGTATGAGTGCACCCCTTAGAAACCTGTGATAGCACGCAACTTGAAAGGGAACACATGAGAGAGATACATCACAAGCTAGAAATAAGGTTATACTATGATCCAAAGTGATGGTTAAACCAACAACACATATCAGTAAGATTCATACAAACATATATAGAAAAGTCTATAGATACATGTGTAAACAACAAATACATATATCATTAGAGTAACTAAGATAGCTAAAATACAATAACAACGTACACATGAAATGTGATGGCTCTGTTATATTAAGAAAGTCAAAGCTCTAATCATACATACAACTATGACCAACCACTAGTCTCGACAACGGAATGTTACAGTCATTGTCGCCTACTCCTCCAAAGAGATATACTAGCTCTGCACTGTGGAGAAGCCAAGGTCCGTTACAATACACTCCAAGATTTCTCTAATATACACCTCTAGGAAACTTGGCTCCCAAAAGCTTGTAGAATGAGTTATGGGGTTCTATAAATAGTAAAGGGTGGGGTGACCCTTGACATTCCCCTTTGTGACTCTTCACCTATTCTCATGACTCTTCAACTACTACATGACTATTACATTCTACTATCAACAGTTGGTCATTCACTTTTACAAGATGTTACATTACAATCTGCACATGTACCCATGTGAGACAAAATAGGCTTGAGCAAGCCATGTAAGATATCACTAAGACTCAGAGAGCTGTGGGAAGACCAACTCTTTAACATCCTCGTGATGATTGATAGTGGCGAACTGATGCCAAGCTTGATAGTCTGTTATTGTGTCCAAGTGCTCAATGGTGACATCCTGTTGAAAGTGCACTCTTGCCTCCATTGCATGCGGGTACACTGAATTGGCACCTCTGTCCAACTCATATGATAACATGCACATCATATTCTTGAGTGCAGCCGAACCAACAACATATTGATTCATAGTGTCTGTGCTGATCTCCAAGTCTATGCTGGTGGCTACGCGCATCAAATCATCAAAGTACATGTCCAGCTCTAGTCGGACTTGGTTCTTTGACTTCACCTTGATGAGTGTGCCAATGGATGGGATAGCGAATCCATGCTTCTGAACACCTGTGCATGTGAAGCCTGCAAATTGGTGATGAGCTGCTAGATTTCGTCATAGTTATGAATCTGACTCCAGATGTGTGAATTCAACTCTACCGCCTTTGGCTTCATCATCTTTACAAAGTGAAATGGAGCTCCCTTGTATCTCATTGTCCATGTTTTCATGCGATCGACAATAGTATGCAGATTTGACAAGATGCATGCACTCCTAGCACAGTGTTGCTGCCAACCGTTGAGATGGACAACTGACTTATGCATGCGACGAATCTGGAATACAAAATCTAGATGACTGCTTCGAGAGACGATACTTCATCTAGTATTTCTCTCCTCAACTCTACTTTGGAGGATGTTGTAACCTGTTCTCCTCCTTGCTTGGCTACTTCTAACTCCTTAGCCATGTGCTCATTCTCTACTATCAATAATCACACAATCGAGTTGGTGGCTTCGACATATGCTTTGGTAGCATCGTCTAATGCTATTGGATACATGCGCACATTAGATACGATCACTTATTCTTCAAACTGTGCATGAGCTATGTGAACATTTGGAGTGGGCACTTTGCGCGACTACACAACTTTGTGTTGTGTCTTGTCGAAAGATATGTTGTGCATCTCTACCTCTAGATTGTCTTCAAGGATCTTTGTGTCTCCTTGATCGCTTGGGACTTGCTCTACTTATGGATCTAGTGAAGCTGGTGGGGTGACCTCTTGGTTCTGAGGCATGAGGTCAATATCCTGATCTGACTTTGGCTACACCATATTCGTATCCATCTGTTTTAGCATCTATTCAATCTCTTGAGATAAGTCTTGCAACTGCAACTTCTCACTCTGTCTGCTCTATGCCAGTTTCTCGAATGAGTCTATAATGTGTATGGGTGCAGTTTCATCAATATGTGCATGTTGCGCCCCCTGCTGTGCATGTCTCTGATGCATTTTTTTATCTATTCTGCACAACTCCTATTCTCCCGAAGTTGCTGCTTCAACTCTTGCAACTCCCTTTTTGTTTCCTCCATCTTCTGTTTCTCTCTTTGCCTCCACATGATCCTCTTGTCGCACTTTCACCTCTTAGCCTCAATCTCCAGAGCTTCTTTCAACACAAGTGAATCTGCTTTGAACTTGCAGCTTTTCTCTGCCTCTGTGCTATCAAAAACCTTCCACTTGCCTTTGTCATGCATGGGTCTGCTACTCTCTACTACTGTTGATGGGTCTGCTACTCTCTACTACTGCTAATGGGGCTGATATTCTCTACTGTTGCTTTGAACTTGCATATTTTCTCTACCTCTGCGCTATCAACAACCTTCTGTTTGCCTTTGTCATGCGTGGGTTTGCTACTCTCTATTGCTACTGATGGGGCTACTCTCTTTCATCTTGATATCCTTGCCTATGAACGGCTTGGTGTCTTCATAGATGGGAAAGCTCATAGAAAATTTCTCAACCGCATCTCTAGTTACACTCTAAATAGTGTCCTTTGACCCTGTTCTCTTGGAGGCCATGGAACCTGAGCTGCTGAGAGGCAGACGAACACCTGAGATACCTGGAGACATAGAAACACTCATGGCAAGAAATGTGTTAGGTGAAAACCAAAACAATTTTGGGGACTGACATGCAACATACCCTGGTGACTGACTGGGAAGATTGTGTAATTTTCACCGGGAGGCTGGGAGACTAACTGCCAAAAATGCGCAAGGCATAGTCCAGGTTGTCAGGAGGCTGACTGACTACTGGAACTACACAATGCACAATCCATCTTGGCCCACTGAGGACTGAAACTACATAATGCAAAATTTTAGTCAGCAATGACATGCAAACCCACAAACTGCATTGCGCAATTTATGGGGCAAGCTGGGCACTGCCTCCTAGAATTGCACAAAGCAAGCTTGGAGGCCAGTTCTAGGCCAGATTTGTGCATTTTCTAGAGGGAAGGTAGAGCCTTCACTCAAAGAAATGCGCATTTTTAGCCGGCCAAGGCAAGGTTTGGGCCAAGGCAGCCCAGACCCGCTGACGGGCGACTGAAAACACGAAAAGTTCTGAATGCATGGCGAAGAAAAGTGTAAACAAGAGTGAATGATCATGCATGCAAAATGTGTGTGAAGCGAGTGATCGCAACGATGACCGTCAGTGCAGAAACAATGTCATGTATGCGACAACAGTGAGATGCAATGAAAAACTTAAAACAATGCTTCTACAAGCCAACATGCATTAAACTGACAATAGACATTCAACAAAACCAAGCCAACAACCTACGTACAAAGTGAAATACAAAAAGCGATAGAGAAGCAACAAAAGACATGAAAAGAAGACTTACCTAGAAAAAGTTGAGATGAATGTGCCGAAGACTCCTAGATGCATTGTGGGATGTTAAAGCTCCAAGATTGATGTGAGGAATGAGCTCTGCAGTGTCGAATAAATAATTTTGATAAGGATGAGGATTATGACATGCATGCCACAAATCTAGGAACAAGCGACACTTGGAAGGAAGTTTCTAAACGATCTTTGCATGTAACTCCAACTGCTAAAAATATATCCCTAAAATCTAGGGATGCTTTTTTTTCTTTTTTCTTTTTTATTTTTTGGGGAAAAACAACCCATGCATGCAAATTAGGATTGCTCACTCCTCAAGGGGACCGATCAACCTTAAAGAACATGCAACAATTTGCAAGCCTGGGGATCAAATTTGCACAGTTTCTAAGCTTAGAAAGATTGGTTGTCCCTCATGCATTGCACAATTTCTGGACTGAAGCCCTAGTTGTCAGTCATAATTGTGCAATTTATGAGCTGAAGCCAAGTGTTGGTTGGATTACGTAGTTTTTAGAGGGAAGGCTGCCTAGATGGATTGCGCATTTCTGGAGCCCAAAAGGATTGCACAATTTCTATAGGGAAGGTTAGTTCCCCTCTAGAATTGCACATTTTTCAAGGGGAGCATCTCAGCTAGAAAAATGCCTGAGCCCGGAATGACAACCTGTGGAGGGAGACAAACAAACTGACATGCACAGGCTAACTGGCCACTGAAACTCAGCCGAAGCCTATGTACTTACTCAGTGCAAGGAATGCTGCTAAGGATGGTTGGTAGGGAGGATCCAAATCGAAGCTAAGGCAAAATTTTGGAGGGTGGTTGTAGCCGCTACAACATAAACAGAAAGTGGTGTCCATTATAGTGCTTTGCCCAACATTTAGCTTGGAATACATGTCCCATGACCTTGGTATTATTTTTCCTTTATTAACCTTTATTATATGAACTTTAACTTGGGGTTGTTACATGATATTTTAAGCTAGGGATTAGATTTCCATATCTCCCCCCATTTAGGGTTTTCAAAGCATAGAATAGTTTGTTGTATGTGAGTAGTCTTATTTAACCTTGAACATTCCTCTAGAAGAGTAGCTCCATTTACGTTTTTCCTGCCAAGGAGAGGGTCCGCGTCTGCGTTTTTTAAGTTCAACCATCAACTTTTTGAGGTTGGTTCTATGGAGAAGAGGTAAGTGGTCCCAATTGAGGATCCAACTACACCAACCTTGATTTTATTGATGAATCTTTTAATAGTCTCTAACATGTTGTCCTTTCCTTGCTTCAAATAAATATTTAAGAGGTAGGTAACGAGGTGTATCCTACAATATTGATTATTTCTACCATAAGTCTCTCTAAAATAAGGTTAGATTGATGTCCTTAATTTCCCATAAGACATGTTTTGAATAGTAGACCTATTTTCACAGGTTGAGGTCCATATTATTAATCCTTGGGTAAAGGTTGAGTTTAAATCCATTCATTGGGGTCTTGTTTACCAACAAATTTGTGCTTCCAAATATTAGTCCACAATTATCCTTGTTAATTAGCCATCTCCTCCAAGTCTTGGCTTTGAGGATTTGACCTTGAATTTATAGGTCTTTAAGGCCTAGAAATCTCTATGTCTTGGAGTTACATAAGGTATATTAGGTTGCCAAACACCATGGTTTTTATCCTAAGTTCCCCTCCATAAGAGATTCCTTTGAATGTTGCAGTTTTTCTTAACGACAATTTTTGGAGCAACAAGGGTAGAGAAGAGATAGAGGGGGTAGAATTTGATGGAAATTTTTGAGAAGAATGAGATGGAATATGATGTTGAGGGCTCAAAAAGTCCAAGAAGAAAGTTTTTTTTTATTATCAATTTTGGCAAGGATATATTCCCAAGTTGATTTCTTTGTAGTAGAGGATATCAAGGGGATACTAAGATATTTGGATGGAATGGAGCTTCCTAGAAATATAAGGATCTAAGAGAAGATTTTGAATTGTAAGAGGGGTGTTGAAAAAGAAGAGCTTAGATTTGTGCTAAATGATGGTTGTACCTGGAGCTTCCATAAATTCATCTAGAATATTTTTTGAGGATTGGGATTCTTTGATTAAAGGGAGGCCCATGAGCATTGTGTCATCCATAAATTAGTTGTGAGATAAATGGTTATGAGAGGCGGGAAGGTTGAACCCATTTAATCATGGATAGGCCACAACTGCTTTTATTCTTATTTCTAATCCTTTGGGCATTAAAATGAAAAGGAAAGGGGATAAAGGGTATCCCTATCTAATTCCTCTATAAGGGAGAAAGAAGGGGAGGGGAACCATTGAGGAGGATAGAGAAGAAAGTTGAGGAGATTAAATTGCAAATCCATCCTACCAAAGTGTTGGGTTGTGTTATATTCTTTCCACGACTAACCTATGTAGTGAACTGGGGGGTTAGAGGGGGGCGGGTAGCCCCC
>APFE030254918.1:34660-52803 GCA_000404065.3 Pinus taeda
TGGAAACACACTCTGATCTACTGCTAGATACAACAACACACGGGCTTTTGAGTCCTTCTTCCTATTGCTCTTCAGCAGATCCTTCTCTACTGGAGTTAGACTATTAAACCCATTTTCATTTGCTGGTTCATCAAAACCATCTTCAACTATTTCCCATAAATCTTGAGAGGCAAACAGGGCTTTCATAGTTATTGCCCAGTAGTCATAGTTCTTCCCATTGAACTGTGGGAGCTGGGTGTTAAACATACCCATACCAGTGCTTTTGCTGGCCATTCCTTGCATCCTCAGTTATGCTTCAACTTCTTGATTGTATGTCTTAAAACAACTGACTGCTGCAACCAAAAGACTCCTTCCTTCAGCTTCTTTGTCTCCTTCAAAGAGCCTAAGCCTGCTCTGATACCACTGTTGGGTATTTTTTTTGAAAAAGTTTGGGATGGGAAAATACCAAAACCACAAAATATAAAACACAGAGACAATCCTATGTTTCCTTTGCTCCAAGATCTTTTACACAGAGAAGTCTTTTTAAAAATAAATTACTGAGCAGAGTATTGCACCACCATAAAATGATTTCTATTCATTAAGCAAAAACACTTACATATTCATCCTCTTTTACTCAGAGGGATTCACCAAAACATTTTCACAAAAGTTACTCTGCCTCCTATGAAATTTTACACCTCTGTGTGTAAATATTTCATTTACATTCACTGCTGTGTGAAAACAAAACTTACAGAGAATTACAGATTTACCTTTTCACCTGTGTGAAACAATACATGGTTTTCAACAAAAACTATCCACTGGTTTCATTTTCTTCTCCTCCTGCACTGCTGTGCAATCTTTTCATTTCTTACATTACAAACAAAATTTACTCTGCTGCATAAAAAACTTTTTACATTACAAATCCAAAGGTATTTATGCACTTCTGTCTCCTGCAATATAAAGTTTAAACTCTATATCCCATTCGCTGCTGCGAATCCAATTTCTTATCTCACTGTGTGAGATTTACACATTTTATCTCATGTGCCGCGGACCCCCTGTTTCATTTTTTGTGCAATTACATAATGCTTGTTACAATCCCCGTGGGTTTTCTTTTTCACATAACAAAAACATTGGGTCAACGCTATATTAAAACATATATAAAAAAGAAATAAAAATAAACTTAGGAAATACCTCGCCCATACTCCTATTTTAACTCCGCCGTAATAAATATTAAAGCCCCTACCAAAACATATGACAATGTATTTAATTTAACGTATGGGTTATGGTCCACGGTGTATTTAATTTCGACAGACCCGTAAGTACTTTGCACAGGTTTAAACAGCAGTGTCCTTTCCAAAAGATCGAACGGCGGAGAGAGAAGCATCATGATCGGATGGATATCGGACAGGGTGAGTTGACCCAACGATACCTTCCGATGGGTGGCAGTTGCTTATGTCACGGGTGCGTCACTGTTGGACAGTTGTCGGCATCGGACCACACTGTCCGGAAACAGCTTATGCCAGAAAGGTGGTGCGATATCATACTGGCAATTTTGGTTTGCACTGAGTGGTTTTCTGCGTGAGTTGACGCTGACCGCGCGGTTGGTGAAATTATAAATTTAACACAAACTACTATGTGTTGTCCACTATATTCATGGTACTGAATTATTAAATCTAGTTATCTTTTGATATGCCATGTTTGTGGTTTTTGAGTTCACCATTCAACAGATGTATTTAAACAGATTGGAAATTTTGATTGAAGTTTTAGTATTGGAGTTTTTTTTTTCTTATCATGGAATAATCGTGCTTGTATTAGCCCTGGTATCTCTGGTATTTGTGTCGTTATATTTGCTTGCGTTGTCTTGCTGGGCGTTTCCAAGCTCCAAGAAGCCTGGGAACGTGGCGGAGGTTTTCCATGGGAGCAGAATGTTTCAGCTTTATGTTATCGTGGGCACAACGGTGGGCCTTTTCCTGCTGCTCTCCTACGTTCTTGGAGGGTTTGCGAGAGGAGACCAGGTGGCCGTTCGGTTTGCAATGCCCCACCTGTTCCTGCTCTCTTTTCAAATTCTGAGCGAGAATATCATCACGGATTTGTCCATATTTTCCCCGCCGGTTCGTGCTCTCGTGCCGCTTCTCGTGCTGTTCACAGAAAGATCTGGGAAAATATGGGCGCTCCAATGCGATTTCCGCAAGCAGTCGAGATTTCAGAATGAGAACAATCTTTGAGTTGTAAGAACCAAGAAGCTTCTCCAGGGACGGAACACACTTCTTCATTAACCACAGTTTTTTTGTTATTTATAACTTATTTTAGTTTTATTTCAGTTTTGGATAATAATCAAACTTCATTCAATTGTCTCACATCACAAATCCACTGTGAACTATAAGACACAGCGACAGCTGGGGCAATTAATTTAAAAAAAAAACACCTTATGATGTAAAAATGAAATAAGATATTTTATTTTCAAAAATAATTTTTTATAATTTAAAATGATATTTTAAACGCATAATTAAATTTACGTTAAAAAACATAAAAGAAACTTAAATTGTCGCACAAATTACACAGCTTCGAATATCTTTTACAAATATAAAACAAATTGAGAAAAGGAGAAATGACATTGAAAAAAAGCAGACGTCGCATCACTACGGCGTCGGTAGAACTGCCTGTATTTTTATATATATTCGATCGGTCACGTTTTGGGTTTCTTTGAATATTACATTTACCTAAACTAGTATCTCTGGAAAATATCATTTATACATCAAGGTTGTTTGTCATGGCAAATCTACAGAGTAGGATATGAATGAACTGAATACGACATTAGTGCCAGTCACTGTAATGTCACCGTGACATTACAGGACGACAGTGTTATATTTTCACTTAATCGCATTCTCTGCTTTGTAGCTAATAGTCATCCTAACGGTATTAATTTACAAATTCATTTGCAACCTTGAACCACAGATTAATTGTCAAACCCCTCTGTTTAAAATATTTAAATACATGGGCTGCAATAGTGCGGCGATGGCGTCATGACTATTTCGGCTCCAACAGTACCGTGATACCGGTTCTCCCATCCACAGTCCCAGGGTTGACTGGTCATTCCTGTAATGTGTCCTTAAGAACATTCACTCTTCCATGGACGTTTGAATTGACGAGAAGAAGAGACGAAAAAGATGCCATGGTTGAGTTAAGTATAGAAGGGGGGAACGGCATGAGCCACTATAACACCACTTCTTTCAGAAGCGCGCATTTGGGAGCTTTGGGAGGCTTCAGCAGCTGCGTTGGCGACTCCTGTTGATGCCTTGAACCGCAGATCAAGCGGGGATTTTCGACATGAAGGACAAGAAGAATTGAAATTCAACCATCTGTCTATGCAATCCATGTGGAAACTGTGTGAGCATCCTGGTAATATTCTCAGCTTTTCTCCATCCACAAAGTCTGATAAGCAAATGGCGCAATCGATGACTGTGAGGGGCGAACCCTTCCGGTACACTGTAGCGGGAAGTGCTTCAATATCGATTTTGTTCATACCATTATCGCCTCTTTCGACCCTGGGACGGATTGGTGGCTCGAAGGCCCCCTCGCTTTCCCCCCTTATCGTACAGCATATTCTCCGCCGTAGTAAAAGACATACGAGGGTGCACAGGAAGGCCGCGATCACGAGAGCCAAGGTTGAGTGGAAATTAGTGTGATCGCTGGAGGGAGGCTGATTCGATCCTTGTCGACCGTCCCAGAACGGGCTGATGACGGGAGCAGATGATTGCAATATCTTCCGGCCTTGGAACAATCTGCTGCCATCAACAGATAATGAAAAGTTATACATATCCTCCATTTTGCGGTACACGAGCTCCAATCGAATCGAATTTAACCTAGAAGTGGGTCAATGCACAAATAATGTTGTAATATGATAAGAGGAAGCGCGAAATGTTACAGAAACAAAGCATAGACTGAACCCTTGCCGTCCGAGGCAGCGAGCCCTTCTTCGAAAAATATATCGGCAGTGCTACCGATGGAAAACCCATCCCTTCTCGGGAGTTGTTTATTCCTTTTTATCGTGTTTTACATACCGGACTATGCTAGAATTCACAAATTATAATTTTCCCATGTTCAAACTGGAATTTTAACCACTCAATCCTATAAACCCGGCAGGGGAAGATCTATCAGTTGTAGACCTATGAAGCTTTGGGCGCCTATTGATTTGAGACTGCAGAGGACTATACTGGTACGCTAAATCCTTAATCTATGTGTAACTAATTAAGAATATAATTTATGAACCCTTCATTTATATGTAACTGAACGAAATTATGACATGTAGTTACAGATTGCTCTGTATAATATTTATATCTAAAACCTACAATTTAAATCGCACGTAAACAATACCCAAATGACAGCAAACAGCATATACTTGTAACAGGCGCAACCCTGCACTGGCCATATTAAATCAGGAATGGTACAGTTAACCGACAATTCTTAAGAATCTATTTCGTGGAACTTTCTCACTTCCACACATCATTACTGACGTCATTTGAACACCCGAAGGTCTGATACAAGAACATATCTTAACAATGTCAATCCAAAAGAGAGGTGGGTGAGGCGAGGGCATTGGCGATAGAGAAGGGCGCTGTATACGGAGATTCATAGTTATCCAAATGTTTTATGATTAGGATATATACACAATGAAAAATGGAAATTTCAAGAATTCGATTGATAGAGATGAGGTTATGGATTCGCTAGTGTGAAAATATTGAACGAGTTCATTCCTAGAAGTTTCCGGTAAAATATATAAATCACATCATAATAAATGCATTAATATATAAAGCATAATAAAAAGCAGTAATATATAATTTATTAAAAGCAGTAATATATAACTTATTAGTTTGATATATGATGTATTGCTAGAATTCTGATCGTGATTTTATTGATACATTCAATTCACCTGATTGTAATTTCAGCACATATACAACTGAATTTCATTTGAATGTAGAGATTCGTCCCTATTTTATCAGAGGTAGGAAGGAGGAACGAAATGAATATCCTTGATACCATGCCATTAAAAATAGTGAAAATTAATCTAAACCTCAGAAGCCGTCAGTTCTGAAATAATCGAGTTACAGGGATTGGCTAATGGTATGGTAATATCGTATGAAAACGTAGGAGCACTCAGCCTTATAACCTTCATAACGAAGTAAAGAACCAGTCTAGAAATCAACAGAGTCTAGTTACATGTGAAAGCCATCAATCTGCCTAAAATGATATGAATGTCACCAACAGTAAACAGTGCAGCAGGTGTTACGGTTTTGTAAACTTGCATTCTTAAAACAAATTTTTAAATTCAATTCACTGAACTGTCACTTTTTTAAGTTGTCGTCATAGGTAGGTGGTGGTGCAATTTTGGGATTAGGGAACTTCTGGATTGTTAGTTTCGTTTCCCAGACAAATAATTTATTCACAAACTTGAAACGCGTCTTATCACTGAAGATGTGGTAGATATTATTGTTGATACTATGATTGCCGTATTGAGAGAGTGTACACCAAACACGTCACACGGTCGTTATTTAAATCTATGAATGGTCAAGCACAATAATTTGGTTTGGATATTTGATTTGGATGAACGTAATGATATAAGATTTTGAACTTATGATGATTGTAGTCCTACTTCATATTTACTTATTGCAAATTTTGATTTGTCTTGGAAATTGGGTTTCCATAAAAATTCTAAATTCTATAAAAGCTGAAATACGTTTGTAAATCATCAAAACTATAGTTTGGATAAGTACAAATGTTTGGAAGGTGAGTGAAAATGTTAGGAAAATAGTTTAGGAGATAAAGTGGTCATGATCTCTGCTTCATTTCGTAATATAAAAGTAACAAATTCATTTAATATACATATTTTTATAAATGGTATAATGTTTTTTTAATGGAATTATTTAATTTTTCTAATATTTATTTATTTATTTTTGTTAGATTATTTTGAATTAATTTTTTAGGTTAGTTATTTTTCTTAGATTATTTTGAATTAATTTTTTAGGCTAGCTAAGTTATATAGTTGATCACATTTTTATAGTATTTAATTTTTTTTTCTTAATATGAGCCTAATGGTTAAGAGCATGTGTTTCTTCTTAAGAGGTCAAAGGTTCAAAATTAGAAGGAAAATTAGAAGGGTAGAGTATGTATACCTTGGTAGACTTAGCAATCAAATCGTTGCACGAAGGTGGGTCCCTTGTCCCACAAACAAGGGGGTCTCATACACCAATTTGGTGTTGGTTATGACCTTAAAAATAGATGAAAATAATAATAATAATCTTCAAGTTTTTTGTAATGATCTTTTTCTTTATATCCTAATAATTTAGTGAAGGCTTGACATCTTTATACCAATCTAATTAGAGCCATATTACGAAGGTGGGTCCCTTGTCCCACAAACAAGGGGGTCTCATACACCAATTTGATCTCATACACCAATTTGGTGTTGGTTATGACCTTAAAAATAGATGATAATAATAATAATAATCTTCAAGTTTTTTGTAATGATCTTTTTCTTTATATCCTAATAATTTAGTGAACGCTTGACATCTTTATACCAATCTAATTAGAGCCATAGGTGGTTTTGATTGGAGGCTGAAGAAATTTTAGGAAGCTTCTTGTCATCCATTTGTTTGTATTATTTTTTACTTTAGATATCTCGTCAAATTCATGTTGTCAACTAGAGAGATACAAGCTACAACCAGGACTTGTTTTATATTTACTCTATGAGGAAATGCATTTGGATTTGCTTTATATTTTTGTGTAATTTTATATAAATATTACATCCCTAAACATCATAACCATATAATATCGTAAAGGTGATGAGGATCTCAAAGAGGAGATTCATTTTATCACATGCCAAGCATTTATTTACAATTATTTTCAAGCTCATGATAAGTTTTCAACACTCCATTTATCCTTTTTTCAATGTTATAGTTCGAGTTGAGCTTGCAATGAATATTATTTATGAGATATGTATATGAATTAATTTCCATCAAGTTGTCTTCCTATAAGAAATTAGTACAAGTTATTTTCTTGGAATAAATTATTATAACATTCATTTTGTTAGAGTTAACATTGATGTTCAATGTGTTATATTCATTACATGACTAGCTACTATTCATATGCATTGGGGAGAAAGATGGGGTTAAAAGAGGTGAAAAACCCGTAAAAAAAATTTAAAGTAGTTTTTCTCATTCATTTTAGGTGGTTTTGGCGCACAATTTTCTCTTTTGGTGTTTTCTGGGACATAATTTGTCAGTCCATGGTAGATTTGTAATTGAATATGAGTCTGTGGATTAAGAGTTTTGGATGGCACCAAATCCTATATATTGTGATGTAAACTATAAAGTTGATGTGAAAATATAAGCATTTTTTGGTTTATTAGTTAATGGTTCACAAAGTAACGTCTTTTGTTTATAAAGAATTTGCATATGCATTGTTTATTATAAGGACTTAAATCTTATAATTGATATATTACTATAACATAAATCACTTATAACTTTTAGATTCTTATTCAGATCATATGGGCTCTTGATCATAAGAATAATATCATCAATGTAAACAAGAAGAATTAAGAGTATGCTATCTAGAGTCACAAAGATATAACTTGTTTCTTCCATAGAAACCTCTTTTTTGTCAATGTATATGCCAAAAGGGGTACGGGAGACAAACATTCTTACCTAGGTCCTATATTATATTTAATTTATTTCTTTTAACACATAGTGCTCATAAACACCAAAATGAAATTATCATACAACTATATTGCACAAATCCTCAACTGGAAAAGAAATTTTAGCTCCTCTACTCCATTATAAAGGTTGGTCATGGGAACTATGCCAATTTTTTCCCAAAATCAACAAAATAGAAATGGAGATTGGCTCTAGTGTTGTGACACTCCTCTACAATGATCTTAAGAGAGACAAGGTGGTTAAAAAATGAATGATAGTTTCTAAATATGGCCTAGGTGTTGATGTATTGAAAGTGAATTTCATCAACAATAGAATTTTTTTCCCAGTGGTAGATCCCAACTAGATATGCTCTCATTTTGTATGGAAATTCCCATGAATGCGTATTTTGTCAAGCCTCTAAGTTAGAGTTCCCATGAGCGAGATTACTTGGAGACGAGATGGGTCACAAGGTTAGAAATTAATTGCACATTTTACGATGCATATGTGATGTTTTAGATGTTGTCACATGGGGTTCCTGACTTAGCATGATTAATCTTGGGATAATGCGTCCGACAGTTGGTATCAAACAACATAAAATGTCTGAGGAAAAATAGAAGGCACTGATCTAACTCAGAATGCGAGTGCATGAATTCACCCAAGTTGGCATGGATGCACTCAAAGTTGTCCCAAGGCACAGAAGATAGAAAAAATACACTTGGCTAAATGCACCTGAAGTGTAATGTGTGTGCTTGAATGAGGAACAATTTAGCCCAAGACTCTAAGAATCCTGTGCATGAGTCAACCCTGTGTGAATTAAGGTTTCCCACATGGCGAAGGAATTTTTTTTTGTCAAACTAACTTCCCGAACACCCTTGTTAGTGCACAATTGAATTTTGTAAGTTAAATATGGAAGGAGTGGAATGAGGGTAAAATGAAGGTCCTACAAACAAGAACTAAAGGACCTTGTATGAGTTCACACAAACATGACCAAACGGGTATCAGGGAGGATTGAATAGGTTTGGTGCAAGAATGAAGTGCTTGGAGGAGAAACAAAGGGAGATAAGGTTGCATGATGGTTATCTTTGTTGATGTACATGAAAATTAGTTAGTTTTAATTAGGTTTAGTGCTAGCATGTGGTGTGCACATAGCTTTAGTTAACTTTAGTGCTTACATGTTGTACTTAACTTTAGTGATTATAAATGGTGTACATTCACATTAACATAACATAAAGCATAGTTAGCTTTAGTTCGCTTTGATTAGCATTAATTCTTTCATTAAGTTAAGATTAAATTAGTTGCTTTGTGTATTGATTCTCTCATCAATATTGAGATATCAAATTCATTCCCTCTTCGAATTTTTCTTTTTCAATTCTTGCAAATTTATGCAATTATTCTTCAGCGAGATCCTTATTTGTGCTCTAATAATTATACATGGTATCAGAGTATGCATCATATAAACATGCATGGGCATGCATAGCTCCATAGCTAAGAGAACCTGTGGAGATTCCTCAAATTGAGGTACAGTGGCAGGATCATCTACAATATCACTCATGCTACACCATTTTTGTATTGAAGGTGGTTGGGAATCTTCTAAACTAAATGAGGAAGTATTATTTCGATGTTCAATCACTTGTGGTTCCCCAGGTGTCAGAGAAAAATTCTCATTTAGATTAGAAATATGATCTAAAGTATCATCTGCATACACATCAAATAGTGGTGAGAGAAACCTTATATTAGGTTCATCTAGTGGTGCATGCACAAAACATTCTTCAAACTTTACACCCCTTTCAATCAATATATCTTCAATGTTGATATCATGTAATATCCATTGACTTCACCGAAATATCCAACAACATGAATTCATTTCTTTGCTCCTCCAAAGCCTCTTTCTAGTAGGAATGGGGGTGCATGCTCAAAATCTGAAAATGTGAAAATGATTGACTTCAGGTTGCATTCTAGTATAAGCCTCAAAAGGTGTTTCTCCGGTAATAGATTTATGAGGAGATATATTATAGATGTATGATGCACAATTGATAGCTTCAACCCACCATTTTGAATGAATATATCTTGCGTGCAACATGCAACTAGCCATCTCTTTCAAATATTTGTTATTCCTCTCAGCCACCTCATTTTGTTGCAGTGTAAAGAACTATTTGATGTAACTGTATGCTTGACTCCTTACAAATATTCTTAATATCTTTGTTTCCATATTCCTTCTCATTATTTGTGTGAAGGAGCTTGATGAACTTTCCAAAATGATTTTCGACATGCACTTCAAAAATCTTTATATGTTGAAAAAATTCATAATTGAGTTTCAGGAAGTAAACCCATGTCAATCTCATGTAATCATCTATAAATGAAAACACATATCTTGCTTTGCTCATTGAAGGTTTTGGAAATGGGCCAATGAGATCACTATTTATAAGCTCCAACGGTAAAGAGGGCCTTTGTGCATGCCCCTTCTCGAATGTGTCTTGTGGATGCTTTCTAAGAGCACATCGATTGCAAACACCCTTTGAAATTTAAAGGTTGATAGTCCTTTTAACCATCCCTTGTTAAATTGTTGCATATAACTCAAATTCAAGTGTCCAAATCTCTCATGCTAGATCCAACCTTCTTTGTTTCCATGTGTTAGTACTAGCAAAATGGAATCTAGGTGAGGAAGAAAATAAAAAAATGTATATAGATGAGATTGATGATCTACCTTGCTAGATGCAATCTCTGAGTTGGTTTTCATATAGAAAATGCTCATGGAATCTGGCGTAAATTCTTCTTTCCTTCCTGTTCTAGTGTGTGTAATTTGATACACTCAAAGAAGATTAATGTAAATCCTCGAAATATGAAAGACATTATCAAACTTCATTCTTCCTTGTCTACTTGCTTCAACTACAGAACTGTCTCCCACGAGAATAAGAGGCCCAATTTACGGTTGTAGAGAAGAAAAAGATTCCTTTGAAAAGGCCATATGATGTGAACCTCCTGAATCAATGATCCATTCTTGTGATGTAGAATGAAAGGCAATCAAAGCATGCCCATTTCCATTTGCTTCTCATGGTTTTTGTTCCATCTTCTTCTTGCACTTTTTGGATTGAGATGACCAAGATTTTTCCAACTAAAGAATCTTTGTCATTAGTTCAATATTATTCTACATTCAAGAGGATTTAGGATGATAACCTATATTATAATAAGGACACCTAGATATTCCTTAATATCCCTTCTTACCCTTGGAGCTAGAAGATTCATCTTGAGGTTTTGGTTTTCCTCCCTTTCTTCGATATGGATTTCTTGCCTTGCATTTTCCTTTGTATCATTGATTTTGTTTCAAGTTGGACTTTTTTTTTCATGCATATCAGTGCATGTGCATTTGAAAACTTTAATGAAGCCATCTCGTTGAACTTATTTTTCTCATGAATGAGAGACTCAACAAATCCATCAAGTTTGGCATTTTCTAATTATCTCGAGTTGTAAGTCTAACTGTATGAAATGTAGAAACAAAATCAACATATCCAAGACCTAATTTAGACAAAATAGAAAGAATCATTAGACTTTCCAATTTGGATTTATCAATCCCACAATCCTGTAATTGAAGAAGCAATGATTTGAATTAGGTACAGAAATATTGAATGTTCTTAAACTTGCTTATATCTAAGGAATTTAGCTCATTTTCAAGAATATGAGCCCACATATTGTCCCACTTTCCAAATAAATTCTTCAAGGTTTTCAGTAGTTGATTCAAAGTCGTGCATGTGTCCACATGGAAACATAATGTTGGAGATATGGTCAACAATGGAAGACCAAAATTCTCATCCACCCTATTGAAATATTTGGATTTTTCAATGGCAGAATTGGGTACAATGTTTGTATGCATAACTATCCAATATAATCCTTTTTCTTTGAGGTGAAGCAGAATTTTTGGCTTTCATTATTATTAGTTATATAGAGTGAGATAGCTAAATATTGGCACTTCATTCTTTCACCTTTTGGATGTTACGACAATTCTCTAATATTTTGATATGCAAATCAAATCCTAGCAGATTCCAATACTTTGATATTCAACCCTGCAGAAGATTGTTCATGCACCTTCTCCAAGCCCCTCGGGGTTTTCCCTCTTTCCTCTTTCAAACATTGTACATGGGTACTTAAAATGTCCTTATTGTTAGGACTCATTCATCTTGCATGATACTCACCTAAGCTTTGCTTAAGGGGATATTGATGTGCATGCACATCATTTATCATTAATTAGCTTTAATACTTGCATGTGGTGTCCACTTAGCTTTAATTAATTTTAATGCTTAATATGATATACATACACATTAACATATCAATAAACACACTTAACTTTTTTTTTAGCTTTAATTAACTTTAATGCTTACATACATTTGACTTTAACTTTATCTCCTTTATACATTGATTATATCCAATTTATTCTCTCTTTCAATTTTCTTTTTTATTTTCAATTCTTACGAATCTATATCATTATTCTTTCAATTTTCCATTTGTAATTCTTACAAATTTGTACGATTATTCTTTAGCTAAATCCGTATCCGTACTCTATTTGAGATGCTCTACACATAGGTGTAGTCAAGTCATTCCAACCGAATGCAGGTCCAAGTGTGGAACGAACCGAGGACAGTTGTCATGCTCGGATTGTGCGAGCGTGTTTCGATTGGCTGCCATCAATAAATAATGGAAAGTCATACATACTCTCCATTTTGTTGGACACGACCTCCAATCGAATCTAACAGAAGCTCGAGCTGTGTCAATTCACAAATAAGGTTGCAGTATGATAAGCGTAATGTTACAGAAATAAAGCATAGACAACCAGATAAGTGTCAACCCTTGCGGCCCGAGAAAGCGGCCGTTTCCTCGTAAATATGACATACATCTACAGTAGAGAGTAGATGATACGAGGAAAACCCATCTTTCTGGGGTGTTGATTATTGCTATTTCCGGCTTGTTTCAAACCTGATTATGTTAAAATTTAGAAATTATAATTTACCAAGGTTGAAACTGCAATTTTTTTTTTAATCGGTAACTATCAAGCTTGATCCAGGGGAGACCGTTGAAACTGCAATTTTAACCATGGAAAGCTATAAACCCGGCAGGGGCAGACGAATCTGATTGAAACCTCTTTTTAGTATATAAATGATACTAAACACGATAGACTTGAGACAGGCGCAAACCTTCACCGGCCATATTAAATCATAAACGATCCTGTAGTTCCGGATAAATCTTTTTACTATATAAATGACACTAAACACGATATACTTGACACAGGCGCAAACCTTCGCCGGCCATATTAAATCATGAATGATCCGGTTATTCTGAAACGATTATTCTTAAGAATTTAGATATTGGAACTCTCTGACATTGCCACGAGGTCAGTGAGAAGACAATTCATAAGAATTTAATTGGTGGAATTTTCTCACTTCGACACGAGATTACTCAGAAGATTTTAACACCCGAAGCTCCGGTACGAAACGAACATCATATCTTAACAAAGTCAATGCAAAATAGAGATGCGCGAGGCGAGAGCATTGGCGATAGAGACGGGCGCTGTACACGCAGATTCATATTGTTTTTAAGCCAGAGGTTTTGGGATGTACTGATCCTAATGTTTTATGATTCACATATATGCACAATTAAAATGGAAGTTTCAAGAAATTGATGCTAAATTATAGATATATACCATATCATAATTATAGATATATACCATATCATAATTATAGATATATACCATATCATAATTATAATTTTGATTGTATAGAAACATTCAGTTCACCTCCTAATTGTAATCAATTTCAGCGGATATACAACGAATTTTAGCGAAGTACAGGCTGGAAAGAGTGCCTTTGTGAATAACCTCATCCCACGCCATTAAAAGGGTGAAGAATAATTTAAACGTCAAAGAGGCGTAAGGTATGACATCATCCAGTAGCATGGATGCGCTAAGGGTATGCTTTGTTTATGGTAATATCCTATGAAAACGTAGGAATAGGCTCAGCGTTAAAAGCTTCGTAACGAAGTAATGAACCAGTCTACAAATCAACAGAGTCTACGTGTGAAAGGCATCAATCTTCCTATAAATAACATTAAGTAGAAAACAGCAAACAGTGTATCTAGGTCTTACATTTTTGTGAATGTTCTTGTTACTTTCCGTGTTAAGATTGATCTCCAGTGGTGGCTAAACTTGCTTTCTTAAAACAATTTTTTAAATTCCATTCATTGAACTGTGACATTTAAAGTCGTCCACCTTAGACAGATAGCTATATTTTGGAACACACTGACAATTGCAAAATCTCTAACGCTCAAACTTAACACGCGTCTTATCAGTGAAGATCTGCTCGATAGTATGAAGATCTGGTAGATAATATGATCGACATATATAGAGAGTGTACATCAAATATGTCACAACGTCGTTATTCGTAAATGTGTGAATGGTCGAGCATAAAGATCTGATTAGGATGAACATCATGATATAAAATTGTAAACTTATGATGATAGCGGAACGACCGGTAGTTGTCCTTGTTTACATTTTTTTATGCCAAATTTTGAATTATTTAAGAGACTGGATTTCTTTTAGAATTTTATTTTATATGGTAAAAGTTTAAAAAAATATGGTTAACTCATCGTAATTTTAGTGAAAAAATATTACAAAGGTGAGTGACAATGCTAGAAAGATGGATTCTAAGATAAAGTGCTTATGATCTTCAGCGTTTTTTTGAATAGTGTTACAATAATAATAAATTATTTTTACTATATATGTTTATAGGAATGTTTTTAGCCTCTGCATTTTAGGAATTGTGCAAATTTTTTTGGAAATGTTCAATTTCGTATTTTTTTATTAATTTTTATTTTTTTTCAAATTAGTCAAATATAGAGAATATTTAGATTCTTTACATTAGAGTTATTATCTTTTTTTATAGTATTTTAATTTTATTTTATCTTAATATTTTTAATATTGTAAAATATTGTTGTTGTTTTGTGTCATGATTTCTTTGTTTCTATTCTAATAATTTAGTTAAGGCTCTACACATTTATGCCAACTGTGTTTGAGCCACCTAGAGTTGATCCTCATTGGAGTTTGAAGCAATTTTAGGAAGCCTTTTCTCTTCCATTTTATTTATATTGTTTTTGTAACAACCTTTGCTTTAGTGATATTTTATCTTGTTGACACTGAAAATTAAATATTAATTTAATGTTGGCCTTAAGGAGTAGACAAGTACAGATCCATAGTTTGAGGGAAAAGCTTGTTTTGTTCCTTGGAGAGCTAGAATTCAACTTGAAATAAAGATTGTACACCACTTGAAAATAATTTAAGAGACATGATTGGGGTGGAGGGTAGTAGAGGACAAAGTCGACTTCTTTTGCAAATCTAGGAGATATTCCAGGTGGCCTTGGGGAATGTGTGGGAGATGTTGCGTTGAGAATGGTTTGTTCGAATTGTAAGGGAGAGTATGGTTTTTGAGGAAAGATAGGACACAACAAAATGCAAGGGGATTTCTCTTTAGAAAAGGGAGACATAATAAGCAAAGAAAATAATTAGACAAGGAGACACAATAAGACATTAGACACGAGGACTCGTAAGAGAAAAAAGAGGGAATGCACAATAGGGAGAGGGAATCGCTAACAAGAAAAAGGGAGTTACTTTCGTACAAAGTGATCTGTAAATGAGATCTTAAATCAATATAAAGGTATTACAGACTCATGTGCATGAATGCCTATATTACTTAGTGCAACGGATCGAAAAGATTGCGAATAATATAGATAATGAGCAGTTAGAAAACATAATAGTCACACACATCAACACAGCGAATAACCAAGGAGTTCACCAGACTTCCTCGCTACATCTCTTGGTCTAGCTTTCAGTGTCGACCTCTATATTATGTGTTCAAGAGTAGATTATTACAAGTGTGAGCTCAAACTGAGTCTCAACACTACAGTGACAAAATAACAGGTATTTCCTTGAAATCCTCAAGTTTACAAGAATACACGGACTCTTCCTCATGCTCTCCATCTTCTGCTTTCTCTCTGTCTCAGCAACTACCTCCTCTATCTCTACCATTGAATGATTTTTAAGCCTATTGGCGCTTGTTTGTTCGTCTCCCCTTTTGGGCTCTCTCGCTCCCGACCGCTATCCCTTGATCTCCTTCTGGCTCAGGTGAAATCCCAAAAGGTCATTTCTCTGTTTACATAGAGAAATACATAGAAAACACTAAAAAATCCAACAAAACACTTTCTATCAGACTTCAAATAATATTGAATCCGCCCTATAATACAATCAGGTTTGCCTTTTATGGCTGTCGCAAGCCCCTTTGTATTACACACTATTGATCTGCTTGATCTTTGATCCAACGGTTGACATCCATTTTGGCTGGCTTATGTGCACGAAGATTACCCGCCCGAAAAGGCGATTTTCTCTCTCCTGCAAGGTGCTACATGTTGGTCAGTGTATGGGATCGGGCGGAGCCCGTCCAATACTAATTACTGCTTAAGGCTCGCCCAAAATCCTGCTTATAATGGAACTCAAATACATAAAGCCATGTCTTTACATCTTTTGGGTCCGACTTTTATTGCTTTGGGTCACTTCTTTTGTATTTGAGTTTTTATATGCAAATGCTCCAATACATAGAAAAACCCAACAAATAATTTTATATCGGAACTCAAAACTTATAGAGATGCATTTATAAACCTCGTCGGGTCTGGATATCACAAGTCCCATGTTGCATCAACCCCGCTAAGTCTTCCCTTTATGTTATAGCGACGTGATATTGTGATTTGATTTGGGTCATTGATCTGCATGCTCGATCAACGGTCCTCATTAAATCGCGTTGATCACTATCTTGATTTCCATAGTGTTGCCTCTGATGTACTCCGTTGGTCTCTTCCAATTGCAATATTCCGATTTGATCTGGGCCGTTGATTGGTCCAATCTGATGGCTCCTGTGCATCATCACTTCCACCTTTGCTTAGCTTTGTTTTCCACCATTCTTTCACTGTTTTCCCTTGTGATAATGTTTCTCATAGTTAATATATATGAAGACTTAGAGGTTTTAGGATCCATTTTGGATCACACCTTCCCACTGAAAAGCTTTTGTGCCACCAAAAGTTGGGTTTTAGGCATTAATCAAGTGAGGATACATCTCCCTCACTTGTTTAACTTCTATCCACCGTGCTTTGCTTGGATTTGAACCTTTGAGCCCTATTCTCAAGTACTCTGTCACGCCAGGAGTAACTCCAGAAAACTAATTTGTTTATTCATTTAGCCAGCTATCTATTATATACATGAATGTGATTGTTCAGTTCATCTTCTCGATGACTGATCACATTCAATTCCCCCAATCACTGAGGATTAGGTGTCAACATTCCCCCCCTTAATCTGAAGGGATGTTGGTGAGTCCAAGCATCGTTCTGAATCTTTCAAGCTTTTCTCTTCCAAGCGCTTTGGTGAAGATGTCTGCAATTTGCTCATTTTTGGAACAATGACGGAGATGGATTGTTTTGGCCTCAACATGATGTCGGATCAGATGATATTTAGTATTGATGTGCTTTGTACGATCATGGAACTTTGGGTTCTTGGCCAACTTTATTGCAGAGGTGTTGTCAATCATGAGTAGAGTTGATTGTACTTGTTTTACCTGCAAATCTTCAAGAATTTTTCTGAGCCACACAATTTCTTTCGTTGCTTCAGCTGCTGCCACGTATTCTGCTTCTATTGTGGAATCTGTTGGAACTGATTGTTTGCGTGATCTTCAAGAGACAGCTCCTGATCCAAGACTCATAGCATATCCTGAAGTAGATACTCCAGTTTCTTTGTCTCCATCGAAGTCTGAATCAGAGTATCCAATCAAGCTGAAGTCGTCTACCTGTGTATACTTGATTCCAAGGTCTTGAGTTCCCTTCAAGTACCTTAGAACTCTTTTTGCAGCAGACCAATGTCCCTCACAAGGCTTTTGCATAAACCTGGAGAGGATTCCAACAGCAAATGAAATGTCTGGTCTGGTAGTAGTGAGGTAGTTGAGACTTCCTACAAGCTGTCTATACTTTGTTGCATCCTCAAATTCCTTTCCTTCAATAGATGTAAGCCTCAAGTTTTGTTCCATTGGAGTAGAAAGAGGATTGCATTCTGTCATGCCAAATCTGTTAACAAATCTCCAATGTATTTCTTTTGAGAAAGAAATATGGATTTTGAATGTTGGGTTACTTCAATGCCAAGATAGTAATGAACATAGCCCAAATCAGTCATTTCAAAGATTTTTCCTAATTACTTCTTTATGGATGCAATATAACTTTCATTGTTCCCTGTCATCAAAAGATCATCTACATATACCACAAGATATACAACTGTTTTGCCAACTTTCTTGACAAATAAAGTTGCATCATCAAGATCAAAATGATTGAAATTGAGTTTCAGAAGATGCTCAGTTAGCTTTTCATACCAGGCTCGTGGTGCTTGTTTGAGGCCATATAAGGACTTCACAA
>APFE030254923.1:0-38306 GCA_000404065.3 Pinus taeda
TCAGATTGTTCGGTGCCGCAAAAGTCCACTGATATTTTGAGCATTAAATTCAGAATTAATTCCCCTGCAGACAGCCGTTTTATTTTTTGCTGTAAAGGTCATCACCGCCTCACTGCCTCTTCTGCAATAAATACGCAGATAGAGATCAGCAGATATTTTGTTTAATTTATTGTTTAACTCAGATCTTTATTTTTCCTATAAATGTAAACGCACAGCAGTTCTGTTTATTAAGAATCAGGCAGTGCAAAAGATTTTTGAACAACAGTTCTGTTTTCTGTCTGAGTTTTAGAACAGCAGTTCTGTTTTTGTTTCTGAGAGAAGGTTAGAAGAACAGAGTGTGTCTCTTCTGTAAATGCACAGCAAGTGCTGAACCTGCGATTTTCTGAGATAGAAAATCGATTTCTGGAATTGAAGCGTTCCTCTTTTGTAACAGCTAAGTTTCTGTATCAGTTTTTGTTTACAGTCTATAAATTCAAGCTTACTGTTTTTGCTGATGTTCAGTTGCTGTTACACCAAGTGTTAAAAACACTTTGATTTTACTCTGTAAATTTATAAGTAATTTTGACGCCCATAAAGTGACTTAGCGTCAAAATCGTGTTGCCGAAACACCATAACTCAAAAATAATTTTGCGTCAAAAATCGCGTTGCTGCAACACCACGAGCAGTGTTGCTGCAACACGAGTTACAGCAACACAGTTTTCTCAGCATTGCTGCAACACGAGTTACAGCAACACAGTTTTCTGTTTTTCTGTGTTAACAGAAACAGAGTGTTATTTCCTGTTGATGCAACACCGATTCCTGTTGCTGCAACACCAAGTCCAGAGAACGAAATTTTTAGTTTTTTGTGCTGAAACAGAGCAGTTTTGAATTGTCTGTTTGTTTAGGAATTTAGCAGAAAATTCCATCATATCAGAGAGTTATTCTGGGATGTTTTGTGTTATGGAATTAACCATTAAAATTCCAACATTCGCGTGCTCCAGCAGATCGGCTGAGGAATGGCGTAATCCCCTTCCATCAAAAGTCGTTCCGCCAATCTTCGTTCCTCCAATATGGTCCAATGTATACCCGTTATAAGGATTTGCTCCCGCTCGGCGAAGGGCATTCATGAAGGTAATTTGCCAGCGCCTGAGCGCTGGACGAAATACCACAGAGTCCTCCACCCACTGGTAGGATTGATTAACAAGGGCTTCCTCCCACCTTGAATCTCGAATATATGTCACAGCTGCTCTGGAGTAGAAGCCGGCGCTTATAGTGCTACTTCCACCAAGAACTATTCCTCGTTCATTATCCACGCCATCTTCAGATTTGAAGCTCTGCGCCGGATCATCTCTCGGCGTCGTATTGAGAATATTTTCTATGAACCCTTTTCCCCGCCAGGCTATGGGCAAGGTGTGGCCCAATCCGCCCCGTTCCAGTAATAGAGTGCTAAAATTTTGTGACAATGTAGCTGCCAATGGGCAGCCTGCGGTTCCCCCACCCACAATTATGTAATCATACATCTGAATAGTTGGCATCTTAGTGGCGTCGGAACAAACTGACATATACCCTGGGTCTTCTGCATTGCATGCCAAAATCAAGAATCAAGATCAAAAGAAAAAAAAATCAAGAATCAATAATAAAGAATCAATGATAAAATCATGATAAAAATATCCAGAATCAATGATCAAAATCAAGAATCGAAGATCAAAATAAAGAATCAATGATCAAGAATCAAGATCGATGAAAAGAAAAAGAGCGTTGAATATATTATTTCTCAATTTACCTGCAAAGGCCATACTGTTAGCCAGAAGGACATGTGAGATGAGAAGCACGATTGCAACAGTACGGCCTGCCAATTTAAGCAGAGAGAATGGATTCCGCCATTTAGGTTTGCAGCTGTATCCGTCCATTGTATTCATGAATTTCGTAATTCGCAGTTCGTAATTGCTGTTGAATGCTGTTGTAGTTCGCAGTTCGTAATGCTCACTTGCATGAATTTCCAGAGAATGAGAATATGGACGGAATCTATGACGACGTCGGTTTAAATAGAAAATAGAGGTTTGACTTTGACTAGCCGTTAGGATAGTCTTTACGACATCTGAAACTTGTAAAAAAAATTATAAACTTTAGAGTCATCCAAAAATCTATTCCGTAGAATCATTAAAAATGTCATGCATTAATTTATAAAATGAAATTGGAAATTCCTAGCTCCAAACGCCGAGTGGGTGTGGATAGGTTTGAAAGTCAAAATTAGAATTGTAGTAGCTATTTCAGAAAGTTCTAGAAAGTTTTAGAAGCTATGTCAGAGTTAAGCAAGGCTGTTTTTTATCTCTTATTATTTTTGGTTTATATATTGATAAATTAGAAAAGTGGCTAAATCTGCAAGGTGGGGATGATGTTCAGTTGGGGGAGTTTATGATAAAGCTTCTTTTATATGTTGATGACTTTGTATTGATTGCTAAATCGACCTAGGGATCGCAGATGCACCGTTATGCCCTTGAGCATTTTTGTAAAGTAGTGGGGATGCAACTCAATATCAGCAAGACCAAAATAATGATTTTCTTAAATGAGGTTCTTTTATCTCTTGTTTTCGAAAATTAATTGCAGTGACGAACCCTTCACCCACATCTATGAGTGAAAGAGACACTCCCCCTCCTCTGGATCTTCAGGCTCAATTTTGGATCTTGGTGGTGGAAACAGTGGCATTGGGCTCTGCATCAATACTCTTCTTCCATTTTTCATTCTGCTTATCATGTTCTGACTCAGAGTTGGAAAATGCATCTGGTTCTGAAGCCTTCAGCTCGACCACCAGTGACTGCTTGGCTCAACATTCACTTGTGTTGTGAGTGGGGCTCTTATAGAACTCACACCACTTTCTTGTTTCCTTCTTTATCTTTGTGGTGTTGTTCTTCACTTGCAGCTTCAATGGGTTGTATTGGGTCACATCACATTGGATTTGTCCTTTGTTCTATGGTTTGGGGGTGCATTTCCCTTGCTTCAAATTCACAGATCCAAAGTCCCACTTATTCAGTTTAAACTTCTACTCAATCTTGACAGTCTATCGATAAGCAACACCAAGTGAGGATATGTCTAGGAACTCCATCTCGTCTTGGATGTATTTGTGCAAACAACCGCAGTACTTGAGTACTAGATACCACTCAGAATCCTTGATACCCAGCTTCATGTGAAGGGTATGAAAACAATTTGTGAACTTCGGCACGTCTTGGTCCCTTCCCTACAATAGTGTGGTTCACTTTATGTACTTATCTTCATAGATACTGATAGGGTAATACTTCTCCTTGATGGAATCTCGGAAAGAGTTCCAAGTGGTTGCGGCTAAAAACAGTGAGGGTTCCATGTCATCCTTTTGCTCACAATAGGTTTCCCACCAGTCCTTGACATGGGGGACGACTTTGAGGATTGAAAAATTAATCTTTTCCCTATTGAAAAAAATTATGAATCAATAAATACCCTTCCAACATATTTAACCGTCTATTTATGGCATCTACATCTATTTCGCCTTCAAATATAGGAATATCAAAGTTGACTTGTACCTTGAAGGGATTGGTACCTCCAGAGTGTCTTCCAGATGAAGATGCATCACTTGTGGGCATCCACTGAAGGATTTGGGAAAAGTTGTCCATCATCGCATTCCTCTGTCGCTCGAGGGCTTATTCGAGCAATATTTTGAAGGGATCTCCTGTTGCCTCATCTTTATTTTCTTCCGCCATAGGAGGCTGTCGAGGTTTGTAAGGTTGGTCTTGCAAAAGTTCAACCAGTTCGAGCCCTAACTCCTTATACCCTAACCTCGTTGGAGATATGCAAAGAAAAACAAAGAAAGACAAGACCGCTCGGATACCACTAATCCAGGCTTATGCAAGAACACAACAAAATATAGATATAAACATAAACACAAAGATCCAGAAGAAATAAAACTTCATTTCATTAATATCAAAGAACTGAAATATGCTTACATACATAATGGAAATAAACTAGCTCGGGCGATGGTAGCTTATCTCTAAGATGAGATGTGATTGCTACATGCCTCTAAACTCTGTTACAATGAGGCTCGAAGGCCTATTTATTATTGAGAAAGAATGGAAAACCGTAAACATCCAAGAAACTAACCCTAGGAGATGAAGCACCAAAACTATGGGCGTCATTGGGGTAAATTGGTACATCAACTTTCCGGGGTCGTAACTTTGGCATAAGATCTATGTTAAATGCTAACGATACCTCGTTAGAAATATCTATCCGAGGACTATAACTTTCGATTGCAATCAATAATTACATATGTATGTTTGATAGTTTTCCAAAAAAACGTTGTTTGGAGCCTCAAAATGGCTTCGAAAGTTCAGGTCCCGAAAATCTACCAGAATTAGTAAATTGTGCTACAGTTAAGGAATATGAAAAGCTTAAAGAAACAATGGTGGGGGTCCAAGTGGAATAGGTGGGTGACAACCATTATCCACATGGATCAAACAACCTCTGCAATCAAACAACCCACGCAAAGTTACATAACCACAAACCTACACAAATGCACAAATTTTCCATTCCACCAAGAATTACTTATACTCATTTCTTGGGGTGCACTAATGCGTTTTTTAGTTGAGGGATGAACTTAAGTGCTTTAGACGACCATAGGAATTTTCCACTTAGCGCTAACCTTAAGGGTCATTGGGCACTTGCATTATGACATCATCTTGCAATGTGAGAACCCCTCTTTGCAACTCAACCCTTTCATCTGTGGTCACATTTTTCCATGGAAATAAGTTTCTAAAGGGGTGATTTGACTCTATCCTCCTCAAATAACTCAACCCATTCTCTCATAATTGTGGAAGGTGATCCTTCCTCCTATTACGTCCAATGACTAGTTTATCAAGTGAATGAGGAAGGTGGAGGATAACTTTCGCAATTTTAATTTGGTAAACAACATTGTTTGGAAAAGGTTGTTAGGGCTCCTTAGGCATACTAAACCCTCACGCGCCCCTCCCCCCCGCCCCCGTTATTCCCCACTTATGGTATCTTGGGATATATATGTGCTTGTGCCTCAATCAACTATTGACATTTTCATTAATTAAAACAAACTGCATTCATATTTCCTTGATTTATTGAGTTCAATTTGGCATGCTAATGAAATGTCCATGCCAACAATAAAACATTGCTAAAAATAATTAATCACATTTAACCATAGGGATTAGGTACTTCTTAAGGATATTACACCCCCTCCTCCCCCTTGGAATAACATAATCCTTGGTGTTCACACATTCATTAGTGTCCTTTCCATCATACGGACACACCATTCATAGTGTTCTCATTTATTGCAACAACTTTTGAAATTTATTCTTTCTTCAGTGGCACCGACATTATCATCTCTTCACAGACTTTCCACCTCTAGATTTTAGTATTCCAACATATGCCTACAATGTTTATCAAGCAATAATGCACATGAGAACCTTTCATATTCCATTGATGTTCATAATTCAAGATATAATATACATTTAAACGCAGTACTCCTCTATTTGATTATGGTTCCACATCCATATGGTTGCCATGGGTAGAGCTTAACTCACTATTTTTTTGGGCATACCCAATCTGCTCATGATCCCAACTAGCATGTTGTTTACTCAAGTATATTCTTCCTTATAGTTGCTCGCTCTCTAGGATTAGGCATCCCATTCTTTATGACATAATCCCTCAAGTAATCTATCATTTGCCAAGGCTTTCTCGCAATAGGAGAGTATTGATACTCATAAATTCTTGCATTTGGAGCATCTCTTGACTTGGTCCAACATAGTATAACTCACCACAATGGTGATCATGGCATATCATAGGTTTCCATGTCTTAACAATAGCCTCGTGTCTATGTTTCCCAACTTTGCTATCGTCATCTATTCTTCTAAGACAATTCCATCATCTCATCTATATGAAGTACACACAATGACCATGAGATAACATCATAGCAACTTCAAACAAATTTTTTTAAACTTTTTTTTACAAAAATTCTATATTCCAAATGTATTTCATATGGAAAATATACTTTTCTATGTATGACATCCTTCTTCATGATATCTACCTTTTGTTATGATATCTACCTTTTGTTATAATAAATAGTGACAATTCCTTTTTATGTACTTACATTCTTATTGTATTTAAAAATATTGTACTGGAAAGAAACCAAACAATTGTAAGTATTCAAATGTATAGTATTTTCACCCTAACATCCTAACAACTCAAACAAAACTTCAAAATTTCCATATGCCATCTCTTTCCTTATTCAACAATATCAATCCAAATGAACTGAGAATTCATTACATATGCATTAACAACACACTCAACATCACATAAAGTAATAAAACTTCAAAATTTCCATATGCCATCTCTTTCCTTAGTCAACAATATCAATCCAAATGAACTGAGAATTCATTACATATGCATTAACAACACACTCAACATCACATAAAGTAATAAAATGGGAAAGTTATGTGTTGTTGTACGAATTCTCCTAGCTATGTGCATGATGCATACCTGCATTTATTTTCAAAGTACTACATCTCTACATGGCGTAATCTACCATGGTGAATTAGAAGGGATATTTTGTCGGTCTAGAGGGATTGTTAAACATCAACCATCTGTCCACAATTCATGCTCTTGTTCCATGTTGAAAGGTGCACATTATTTAACTGCATTAAATAGTGCACATGTTCATGGGCAAGAAGCCATTGATGAATTTCCAATATTTAGATCCACCCTCAACATGTATGATATTTAACAAATTTGGTGATTTTCAAATAAATTTTGAGTTTTGGTCCTTATTACAAGTACTAACTTTAACTATTCATAACTTGTCATCCCGAAAGAAATTTTCCAAGTTATTTTTTTCAGAAGAAAAATCATATTTTTATATTGATGAAAATATCATTTTACATATAACGGTTTATAATATCTTAAACCAAAATCTGACATGGTATAGATCAGATCATAGCAAATTATAGCGAGCTGTAGTCCAGTGCCATAGAGGCATAGAGATCAAGTCATAGCAAATCAAATTTTGGCTATAGTGCAGTACCATAAAGGCAGAGATAACATAGGACATTACAATGAAAGCTGTATGTTCAAAAAAATTCCAGATGGCATTGCGTATCAATGAAAATGGAAGCCTAATTTCCCAGATAGTCGAGGAAAGCCTTGATGCTGAGAAAAATGGAAGATATGGGCCTCCTAGAGCTGTTAAAGATGGAGTCATTCCCCCATTTCCAGATGGTCCAATAGACCAAGAGAAACAAAGTGCGCCGAGTGTCTGTCTATGCACACCACCAGAAAAAACCGTCCTGTACAGAGGAAAAACCAAGCTAAGGAAAATCCAAGGATAAAGAGAGTTCATACCAGATTTGCTGTGAGGCTTGACATTGAAAGAACAAATGGTAGTTTGTCTCTTCCGCTGACAAACACAAGGCGCAATGTCTAGGACCTTGCCAACCTTTCTTCTGTAGCACCTCCCACGAAAGATTCCTATTCCGGAAAAGGAGCCATGAAAAGAGAACCATCTTAAGAGGACATGCAACTTTCCAAAGAGAAAATGGGAAAATATGTTGGTCTGAGTGAGCTGGCTTAAAGGAAAGAGCAACATATATGTCCTTTACACGAATAGGTGATGGAGCACGTGGCAGATTCCATGCCAATACATCTTTTGTCCCCGATCTTTTTATAGCCATTCCCTGTAAATTTTGGCGAACAAAATTCCACATTGGCCGGAAATGTGGGGGCATAGAGAGATCCGCTTCTTCCTTCCAAACTGGAGTTGTGTTAGTCCAGGATTTAATAAGTTCGTCCCATGTGAAAATGCCTCTCTTGTGGAAGTATGTAACCAGAGCTAGCGGCAGAGGGGATGTCAATCCGTCTTGAATGGAGTCAAAACCAATGAAAATGTTTGTACCGGAAAAAATCTTCCATCGAAAGTTCCTCATAATGAAAGGTTGAGTTTTACGGAGGCTAAGCCAGATGGCGGAACCTCTTTTGATCCCCAGAGAGTTCCTTCTATACCAGAAAACGATGCTTTTTCCCTTTAGATATTTTTTGTTGATAAATTCGCTCCAAGGGCCATTTCCATAAATACCCCGGAGGAGAGATTTGCATAGGAGGGCATTTCCCATCGTCCTCATGTCCAGTAAGCCCCATCCTCCCGATTTATTTGACTTTGCAATTGAATCCATCTTAACCAGGTGATATTTTGATTGGTAGGTTTTCCCTCCCCACGGGAAATTTGCTGCAAATGTTTTCATTTTTTTGATGACAGGAGCAGAGAGGAAAAATAAATGCTTCCAGTAAATCGCCAGCTGAGACAAAACTATCTAAACAAATATAAACCGTCCCGCCAAGGAGAGGAGCCTTGTCTCCCAACCAGAAATTCTTTTATAAAAGCGGTCCAGGAGCCATGACCAGTCCCCTTTCTTATTCCCCATCGGCTTAAGTGTGAAACCAAGATATTAAATCCCATTATCAATTGACACAGCTTCAATGCCAAAAAGAGAGGCAATCCAAGAAACCAGTTCCGAGTCGGTCTCATTATGATAGAGTTTAGATTTTTCCTTGTTTATACAGATGCCTGAGGCGGACTAGAACCTGATAATAATGTAAAAGAGACACTTCCAGGAAGCCTTGCATAGCATAGCAAAAACGAGGATATCGTCCACAAAGAGATTGTGGGATAAGAAAAAATCCTTGCAAATCTTGATCGGCCTGAAACTGAACCCAGAAGCTGCTTTGTTGAGATGAATGCTTAATGTGTTCATGACCAAAATGAAGAGCAACGGTGAGAGGGGACATCCTTGACGGAGACCCCACTCTGCTTTGAAGAAGGGAGATGGGGTACCATTGATGATGACCGAGAAATTGATATTTTCAACGCACGCCATGATCCATTCTATTCCTTTTGATCTTAAACCAATTTTCGCAAGCAAAATCCTGAGGAGACCCCAATCCACACAGTCGTAGGCTTTTTTCAGGTCAATATTTAGAATGGCCGCCTTGATATTGTTAGTCCGGAGAGAGAAGAGACATTCTTGAGTCAGTGCCACTGCATCCCAGATATTCCGATCCTTCAAAAATGCGTGCTGATCTCTGGTAATGTAGAGGTTAAACACCAGCTTCAACCTTTCCGCAATGATCTTAGTGATAGTTTTGAACAGGGAGTTACAGAGAGAAATCGGTCTGTAATCCAGGAAGGATGCAGAATTTTTCTTTTTAGGAATAGAGCAATAAGAGTGGAAGATAGAGCAGAGTGTATATTTCCGGACCATAAGTTTTTATAGAAATCTTTATAATTAAAGATAAATTTATTTTCTAAATAAACCCATTCTGTAATCATGTAATTTTGTTTTTTCATGTTATTTGTAAATTTTCAAGCTTATTAACTTTGTTACATCTTATAATTATTTACAAGGCTTTTTTTAATTGATGGTAATTATATTTTATTATTTTTCATATTATCTGAGAGGTTTTGATATTTATGTATAATATAAGTTTATCTAGAATATTATGTTAACCTATCTTTATGCTTTATAAATTATCACCCATGTAAAAGTAAAATTTTCTTATAATTTTAAAGAATAATGGGATTGTTTTTATCCTCAAAATATAATATTTTTCATAGCTATATATAGATTTTCACACATTTGTTTTACAATATACAAACAATTTCTATATAGTTATTATTATTTTGTTCTTAATATGTGTTTAATTATAATAAAAATTTTATTTGTAAGAATAAATCATCTTCAATCAACTTACTATACTAGTCTAAATAGTTGTATGTTAGGTTGATTTTTTTATTGTTTTATCAATTCATTTAATTTTTTATTTTTTTCTCAAAACTACATTTTTCATATTGTTATTTTTCTTTTGCTTAACCTACACATATCTAATATATTATTAAAATTTTAAGTATTTTATAATTTTTTTGTTTTTACTTAAATTAAATATAAACTATTACTTTAAAATATATTTAAATTTTTTCTCCATCATAAAAATATATATATATATATAATATATATATAAATATATATATATATATATAATATATATAAATTAAATTTATCTTCTTTTTTTCCATCATAAAAATAAAAAACTTGATTATATATATATAATTACATAAATAAATAATTAGATAAATATATTTTAAAAAATTACAAAAAAAAATATTGATTTCTAATTTACTTTTGAACTTCAAATTAATAAAAGAAATATGAAAGCAATATGGCAAGGAGTAACGAAAGCTACAAAAATACTTACACATAAAGATTCCACTCTTCTTAAGCTATAAGTTATGCCTAATTGCGTGAACTAATACTGTTATCTAAATGTTGAAAGATGACAATCTAATTTTTATAACGTATAAGCTAAAACTAACCTAATTGCATGAATTAATAAGCAAAAGCTATACCTAAGAGCATTGAAGGAGACATGCATCGTACTTTCTATTTTTCGCAAGTTTGTTCCAGAGACTTGCATGTCAAAGATAATGTTGTGTTTGGAATCCTTATGACATTCTGAACCTAATAAACTACCTCCAAGAAAGATGCAAGCACTTTTTATTTTTAGTAGTACTTGCATGTCAATTTTAATTATGAATTCAAATCCCTTCCTTAAAGACAAACACAATGAATATGGATTCATGAATAGTGGTTCCAGAACAAGCTAACATATACCCTAGGTCCTCTGCACTGCATGCCAAAATCAAGATCAAGAATCAAGAATCAATGATCAAAATCAAGAATCAAGATTAAGATCAATAAAAAGAACAAGAGGAGCTGCAGGGCAGCAAGTCCCTGCCCTGAGCTGGGAAAAAGCAGTGACAAGCAGAGATATTCTTTAAAACCAATGTCACTATAAAGTTAGATACCAATGAGAGAAAACAACATTAATCAGCAATGCTAATCTATCAAACAATTGCCAACTCAGCCAAGAAGATGATAGTTGCAGTAGTAAGAAAGACACCCAATTCCACCAGAAGACACTTGTTCAAGATGCAAGCAACAAATGCCAATTGAAATTAGATGATTGTCAACCACTTTTGACACCACTGTAATGTTTATATCAGATCTTATGCAGTATATATCAGACCTCTGATTTTAATGACAGCCTTGAATAAATGACAAGATATACTATGAAATGCAAGCCCAACTACAGTTTGCAGAATGCTGCTTAGCAGGAGTGCTTTGGCCAAAAGAGTTGTTACAATTTGCAGAATGCTGCTTAGCAGGAGTGCTTTGGCCAAAAGAGTTGTTACAGTTTGCAGAATGCTGCTTAGCAGGAGTGCTTTGGCCAAAAGCAGGAGTCTGAAGTAGACTGAAAAGCATATTGTAACTGTTGTTACAGTTGCTAGCAGCAGCTCACGGTTGGCCAAAAGTGCTCTGCCCAAAAGCTGGAGTTGATACGCCACCAAAACCAGCAGAAGCAGCTAATGAAAGGAACTGAAGCCAGCAGTGGGGGCTGTAGTAGTTGCAGCGACGAGTAGCTAGTGCGTGCTTAGCAGTTGTAGCCACCAGCAGTCAGCAGTAGGGGCTTTCGTCGCTAGTGCGTGCTTAGCATTTGTAGCCACCAGCAGTCAGCAGTAGGGGCTTCAGTAGGCATTTTAGCCATTGATCCTGGCATCGATTCGCATCTACACTTTATGATTTCAAGAAACAATACTCATTCCACGCCTTCTGGATTCGCATGGGAATCAAACTCATTCGAGACACGAGCTTAAGATACAGGGTCCCTTGAGCAAGGAACCAAATCACTTTTTACCAACTCGTCTGCAGCTGCTACTTGTGTTGATAACTCCGATGATTAAGATATATGTAAACAAAGAGCGAAAGGAGAATCCTATTGTTAGTGGCCGTTTCTTGCTTTCTTTTTTGCAAGAAACAAATGCCAATTGAAATTAGATGATTGTCAACCACTTTTGACACCACTGTAATGTTTATATCAGATCTTATGCAGTATATATCAGACCTCTGATTTTAATGACAGCCTTGAATAAATGACAAGATATACTATGAAATGCAAGCCCAACTACAGTTTGCAGAATGCTGCTTAGCAGGAGTGCTTTGGCCAAAAGAGTTGTTACAGTTTGCAGAATGCTGCTTAGCAGGAGTGCTTTGGCCAAAAGCAGGAGTCTGAAGTAGACTGAAAAGCATATTGTAACTGTTGTTACAGTTGGTAGCAGCAGCTCACGGTTGGCCAAAAGTGCTCTGCCCAAAAGCTGGAGTTGATACGCCACCAAAACCAGCAGAAGCAGCTAATGAAAGGAACTGAAGCCAACAGTGGGGGCTGTAGTAGTTGCAGCGACGAGTAGCTAGTGCGTGCTTAGCAGTTGTAGCCACTAGGAGTCAGCAGTAGGGGCTTTCGTCGCTAGTGCGTGCTTAGCAGTTGTAGCCACCAGCAGTCAGCAGTAGGGGCTTTCATCGCTAGTGCGTGCTTAGCAGTTGTAGCCACCAGCAGTCAGCAGTAGGGGCTTCAGTAGGCATTTTAGCCATTGATCCTGGCATCGATTCGCATCTACACTTTATGCTTTCAAGAAACAATACTCATTCCACGCCTTCTGGATTCGCATGGGAATCAAACTCATTCGCGACACGAGCTTAATATACAGGGTCCCTTGAGCAAGGAACCAAATCACTTTTTACCAGCTCGTCTGCAGCTGCTACTTGTGTTGATAACTCCGATGATTAAGATATCTGTAAACAAAGAGCGAAAGGAGAATCCTATTGTTAGTGGCCGTTTCTTGCTTTCTTTTTTGCAAGCAACAAATGCCAATTGAAATTAGATGATTGTCAACCACTTTTGACACCACTGTAATGTTTATATCAGATCTTATGCAGTATATATCAGACCTCTGATTTTAATGACAGCCTTGAATAAATGACAAGATATACTATGAAATGCAAGCCCAACTACAGTTTGCAGAATGCTGCTTAGCAGGAGTTCTTTGGCCAAAAGAGTTGTTACAGTTTGCAGAATGCTGCTTAGCAGGAGTGCTTTGGCCAAAAGCAGGAGTCTGAAGTAGACTGAAAAGCATATTGTAACTGTTGTTACAGTTGGTAGCAGCAGCTCACGGTTGGCCAAAAGTGCTCTGCCCAAAAGCTGGAGTTGATACGCCACCAAAACCAGCAGAAGCAGCTAATGAAAGGAACTGAAGCCAGCAGTGGGGGCTGTAGTAGTTGCAGCGACGAGTAGCTAGTGCGTGCTTAGCAGTTGTAGCCACCAGCAGTCAGCAGTAGGGGCTTTCGTCGCTAGTGCGTGCTTAGCAGTTGTAGCCACCAGCAGTCAGCAGTAGGGGCTTCAGTAAGCATTTTAGCCATTGATCCTGGCATCGATTCGCATCTACACTTTATGCTTTCAAGAAAAAATACTCATTCCACGCCTTCTGGATTCGCATGGGAATCAAACTCATTCGCGACACGAGCTTAAGATACAGGGTCCCTTGAGCAAGGAACCAAATCACTTTTTACCAGCTCGTCTGCAGCTGCTACTTGTGTTGATAACTCCGATGATTAAGATATCTGTAAACAAAGAGCGAAAGGAGAATCCTATTGTTAGTGGCCGTTTCTTGCTTTCTTTTTTCGTTGTGCTTCTACTTTTACGATATCCATAATCAAAAGAGTCATGAGGACAAGTGCTAAGAGAAACAATGGTGATAGTTCAGTAAGTTGGCTTATGCTGATGGATTCCATGTTCCGTGAAGCAGAGAGATGTATGTCAATATGTAGGTGCTGAAAGTAATTTATAAAAGAGTTCAGGATGTTTGCAAGCTGGTTTTAAGTGTGAATGGCACTGGGTTTTTGAGAATATTTTAGTAGAAGTAAGACGTAATCATTTGAAAAGATTGAAAGACAGTGGGTAAATACAGAAACGTGTTGTACAATCAACTAGGGAAGGCCGTGGAAGATCGCAACACTTGTTCCGGATAGATTTCTGACAAGGGATAGATTTCTGAGAGGTGCAGAAATAAATACATGAATACATATACGACCTGATTTGATATTATCCCATATGAATATGAAGGGCATTTATTGGAGATGCAAGTGCCAGCTGACAAACGAGGCTGGCTTGGGACTTGGACTGTGCTTGACTTAGTTGTGCATTTAATTAATTGTAGGTTAAAGTGAATTTATGGACAGTGCACAATTTCAAGATCACTGTTGCACCGATGGTCTTTATGAGCTCCAACTGTTCCATAGAGGCATCCTTGAATAACCAAAAAGTGAACCCAATTGCAGAATGCCATTAATGCAATCCATGATTCATTGCAGCCTCTTATGTGAGAATAACCAAACAGTGAACCCAATTGCAATCAATGCAATCCATGATTCATTACAGCCTCTTATGTGAGAATAACCAAACAGTGAACCCAATTGCAGAATGCCATCAATGCAATCCATGATTCATTGCAGCCTCTTATGTGACTAGTCATGGCTATGCCCACAGTCAGATTTACAGCAAGTTGCAACTCTTGCATTTTGCCATTACAGTATTTTGCCTCACTTAGCTATTGACACGCATAGTGACAAAGGTTAAGGTTGAGAACACTGAGAAGCTGCCATGCAGCGGAGCAGCAGGGTTTGTATTAAAGTATATCTATCCATTGTTGTTACTATCCTCTTATAGAAAAATGGATAAATGACCTATAATAAAATGGCTATAGAGACCAACATGTTTAAATAGAAAATTAATGAAACATCAATTTTAATATTAATGAATTGTTGTATAAGTTGCTTCCAGTTCCTTTTGATAAACCCTACGACTGCATCACAGATGCTTTTCTATCAGATGAATCATGAGATATACAAGCACCATATGTTTCACTGTCATTCTGAAATCCATTTTGTTGAGCTTAGTTCAATTGGCTAGTTACAAAATAAATCATAGTTGCGCTTCTATACTTAGCCTAACACCATGGTGTTTTAGTAAAATGTCAACCAGAACAACTAGGCAGTCTCCTCCCCACAATCTAATATTGCAATTTTATCCCAAGTTTCAGTTTTGGAATAATAGAGCTACTAGCTGACATGATGGTACCTGTAACAGGCATCTGCCACTGCACCATATGTTTCACTGTCATTGTGAAATCCATTTTGTTGAGCTTAGTTCAATTGGCTAGTTACAAAATAAATCATAGTTGCGCTTCTATACTTAGCCTAACACCATGGTGTTTTAGTAAAATGTCAACCAGAACAACTAGGCAGTCTCCTCCCCACAATCTAATATTGCAATTTTATCCCAAGTTTCAGTTTTGGAATAATAGAGCTACTAGCTGAGTACATAACGATGCCATAACGCACATCATTGACATATGGTTGAATGTGCAAACTGCTTCGTGGTCAGATATCATAATCTGAATATACTGCTCCCAAGCAAATCACTTTGAATTCCCGATTATTGTAAACCGGGCTTAGGAAATAAACCAAACAACCACATTTTTATCACATATTAATCTGAATTTAACAGATTAGAGGGCACAATTTTTCCAGTATAATAAGAGCAATCTTTACGGTTTAAAATAAGAAAAACATCATAAACTAGTAAACAACACTAGGTATTACTTATACTTGCCAAAGTGAAAAAGTTGAACTAGCTGATTATAGTTCTACTAGGATAGAGGTTCGAAACTGTGGTGCAAGAACTGATAAGAGATTTTGCTATAAACACTGGCACGAGGGTTTCAAAAAAAAAAAAAAAATTACAGACTACGAGATTAACTTGTCCTTGTTCATCGGTGGACTATGAAATCTTTGCACCAGAAAATCATTTATACCCGACTTGGCTTTTGTGACTACTCGATTGCTTTAAAGTTATCCTATGCAGTAAACTCGTATGATCAAACATTAGGTTCTCTGATAGCCTGCCTAGCAATTCTGTTCAGTTCATTACTTCAAATCCTTGAAAGGAAATTCTAAAAAACCCTACACAGATTCGACTCTGGTAAGATAATTGTACCAAAATTCTGAGAAGCATTTAAATAAATCCTGATACACATTATTTTAGTAATACAGCAACAAGTACACTATAAGCTATGGAGAAGCATTACCTATAACCATATGTATGACAAAGAATGCAGTTGTTTCTTACTTCCAGGACTTGTTGCTCCAGGACATGATGGTACCTGTAACAGGCATCTGCCACTGCAAAAACATGAGGACTTAGCTCTCCAAAAAGAGCACCTTTATATTGTTCCATCATACGAGTATCATACAAGTGTGGAAGTTTTTTGAAAGGATTGATAGCAATCAATATATTCCTTGTCTATGTCTGTCAATAAGATGTGTTTCCATTAGACCAAAATAGCTTTAGGTAGTTCTAAAGTGCCATTGTAGTAAAACAGGAAGGTACTTCTCAAAAGTATCCAAAACACTAAACGTGTTAGTTAGAAAGAAGCACAGCAAAGCAGGCCCCTTACATAAATTTTATCAAGATCAAATCTAGCATACAAATTTTGTAGAACACGTGGCTCATGCAAATAGGCAAGTTTCGTCATGTCGTCTAACCCCGCAGAAGGTGCTTCTGCATCTTTTGGATAAATGGCTGACAAATGAGCCACCACCTGAATAGAGAGCACAACAATTGTTATTTCTAATCATCCTTCCATCATTTTCATAATACTTGTAAGCTGTAAAAGAGATATGCACTAGAAATACAGTGGGACATGGAAATTTCTATCACACCAGAACTATACAAGGCTCATGGGAATAGTAAAGAAACTTATTGGTATTAATATTTTCACAAAACACCATATTTTCTTACAAAGAATCTGCAATTAATTAAACAGACAAGCCTTGAGTTGACCATCACTGCTGCCTGCTGACAACTCCAGTATGTGACACATAAAAACGACAGTTGATCGACCATTCTTTCTACCAGCATAATCTAGCTCACCATAGTTTCTTACGACAATTTGCTTCTTGGGATAGAAATATGTGACACAATGATCTAGTATTTTCCAAAATCTTCTAACAATGCAATGCTTCCCAGTATGGTTATCTGGGAAAACCAAGGGAAAAAAATGCAGTGAATTAGAACTTGGGCTCTGCTCATGCAATAATTTCAAGATCGCTATTGCACCGGTGGTCTTTACAAAGCCAGCAATAGAATCAAGCACTTTATGGCACTTTAAGCAATTGCTTCCAGATCCTTTTGATAAACCCTAGCAGTGAAAAAAAGGTTCTGCAAAAGAGACAATTAGGCAAAACAAAACCCCAGAAAAACATATCAACGAATGTTGGAATGCAACCCTACATTGATGCAACAATTACTAAAACGAAATAGAACTTGGGCTCTATTTAAAGGATTAAACTAAAATTAATGAAACATCAATTTTAATATTAATGAATTGTTGTATAAGTTGCTTCCAGATCCTTTTGATAAACCCTAGCACTGGGAAAAAGGTTCTGCAAAAGAGACAATTAGGAACCACATTGAAACAATGATAATTTCTCTCTGGATCAGAGACCTGACAAACACGAGAAATTTCTAGAAGGTACATCCTCAGAGCAGCTCCTGATATCTTTCCATTTTTGTCGAACTGGAGTTCAACAAATTTGCCAAAACGACTGCATCACAGATGCTTTTCTATCAGATGAATCATGAGATATACAAGCACCATATGTTTCACTGTCATTCTGAAATCCATTTTGTTGAGCTTAGTTCAATTGGCTAGTTACAAAATAAATCATAGTTGCGCTTCTATGAGTCACCTGGAATTGTTGTTTTTGACGATTTTTGAATTACCAAAAGCTTCAAGAACGGGATTTGACTGTAGACATAACCAGTACACATTATTTTAGTAATACAGCAACAAGTACACTATAAGCTATGGAGAAGCATTACCTATAACCATATGTATGACAAAGAATGCAGTTGTTTCTTACTTCCAGGACTTGTTGCTCCAGGACATGATGGTACCTGTAACAGGCATCTGCCACTGCAAAAACATGAGGACTTAGCTCTCCAAAAGCAGCACCTTTATATTGTTCCATCATACGGGTATCATACAAGTGTGGAAGTTTTTTGAAAGGATTGACAGCAATCAATATATTCGCTGTCTATGTCTGTCAATAAGATGTTGTTCCATTAGACCAGAATAGCTTTAGGTAGTTCTAAAGTGCCATTGTAGTAAAACAGGAAGGTACTTGTCAAAAGTATCCAAAACACTAAACGTGTTAGTTAGAAAGAAGCACAGCAAAGCAGGCCCCTTACATAAATTTTATCAAGATCAAATCTAGCATACAAATTTTGTAGAACACCTGGCTCATGCAAATAGGCAAGTTAGCCCCGCAGAAGGTGCTTCTGCATCTTTTGGATAAATGGCTGACAAATGAGCCACCACCTGAATAGAGAGCACATCAATTGTTATTGCTAATCATCCTTCCATCATTTTCATAATACTTGTAAGCTGTAAAAGAGATATGCACTAGAAATACAGTGGGACATTGAAATTTCTATCACACCAGAACTATACAAGGCTGATGGGAATAGTAAAGAAACTTATTGGTATTAATATTTTCACAAAACACCATATTTTCTTACAAACAATCTGCAATTAATTAAACAGACAAGCCTTGAGTTGACCATCACTGCTGCCTGCTGACAACTCCAGTATGTGACACATAAAAACGACAGTTGATCGACCATTCTTTCTACAAGCATTTGTCCATAGTGATGACAACTGCTCAGGAGGCTAGATTAAGTGATATAAGTACTTAACCGTACTCAAAATCCTGTGCCTTCTTAAAGTACATCTGATTTAGGATTTAGTACCACATGGACCACAACACACCTGAGCCAATGGCAGTGCGAAATAGCAGTTCAACAAGCAATAAGACAAAATTACGAGGACAGTAAAAGGATGCATCTTGAAAAAGCTACCAAATTAGGATATTGCAATATCAAAGGTTAAACAAAATCCTCATGGAGATGTTGTATGACAATTTTATTAAAGCTCTCCCCCTCAAACACGAGTAACTTAGTTTTTTAAATGACTACTTGGTTCAAAATAGTAATGTTGAATGACTAATTAGAGAAGAAGGCAGTTAGTTCTTGAATAATTAAGAACTAAAGATCAATAAATAAGTAGTTCGAAAAAGTAATCAGATAAGAAAAGAAACAAGTTCCAAAACAGTGATAAGAATACAAATATATTACATGGATATCCAGGTCTTGAATGACAACTGAGCTCCAAACAAGAATTCTTCAACAAAAATTCATAGTTCCAGTTCTTCTTGAGCAGCAGGTTACAAACGGTAAAATAAAGGTTATCTTGAATGACAACTGAGCTCCAAACAAAAATTCTTCGACAAAAATTCATAGTTCCAGTTCTTCTTGAGCAGCAGGTTACAAACGGTAAAATAAAGGTTACAAACGGTAAAATAAGTCATTCTCTACGCACAATGACATCCGAACTATCTAACAGGAAGCTGTTGTGTACATGGAAATCTCGTAAGCTGTACGTGACATCAGTAACGTCTTCTAGATATTTCTCATATGTCAGTCCTGTTAGAGATGGACAAAGCTCCAAAAGCAAATTGCCTTTTAGGATGCACTTGTGCTGAACAGTTCCTTCTGTTTGGATGACACAATGCAATTGTAAACAGCGTTGGTATGTTGTTTTAAAGGACCGGATTAGGAAAGGAAAGAAGGCTTTTGAAGCAGCTTCAGTGATCTGGAAAGCTTTGGTAAAATCTTTTCCACTGCCAAGGAAATGATTGGTGTGGAAAATAGGAAGAGGAAACAGAGTAAGATTAGAAGAACATCCTTGGTTGGGATGCAAAGGTATATACAGACTTTCAGATGGTATCTAAATAATCTCGAGATTCATAGTCTAGCAGATGTTGCTAATCCAAGGAACAGTAACGTATGGAACCATGGATTGAAGGCAGCAACATTATTAGATCTACAGGGGGGAGATAGCAGAGGAATGGCATCAGTACATAATCACTCTAAAACACAGTGCTACAAGATTAAAAGATGACGATGATGTGATCATGTGGTCAAAGAACAAAAGTTTAGGAAATTACACAGCTAGATTGGGATATGAAGTGAAGATGGAAGAAGAAAAGGAGGGACAACAAAGGTGGTGATGGAAGTCAAATTGGAAGTTGCAATGCTCATTAAAAGCAAGAATATCTAATAACTTAATAAGGTCCTCACTCAAGACATTTGCAATAAGAGGACCTGGCATGGTCCAGGAAGGTGCAGCCTCTTATGTGACTAGTCATGGCTATGCCCACAGTCAGACTTACAATTTACATGTTAGAAGAGATATAAAGCATAAAGCAATGAAAAGGTCCATGCTCTAAACGATGAACCTGATATGCATAGAGTATAGTTACGAGGTTAAAACTCTCCAGGTCTTGTGACCCGCCCTTTGGATATTTATCTGGTTTTGTATCAGAGGAGCAGTTTGGGTTTCCTTATAACAGACATATTCATGAGGTAGTGGGATCAGCGCAAGAGGTTTTACACTCAATTAAAGTCTAAAAGCTTTCAGCAATGGTGATGAAATTGGAGTTGCTGAAGGCATTTGCTAAATTAAGTTGGCTTTATCTTAGGTTAATATTTGATGCAAATTGGGATAAGTATTGAAGTTGTCAACTGGATAATGGGGTGTCCAGCCTCAGCTTCATTTGCAATATTGATAAATGGTTTAGCTTCAAGGTTTTGTATGCCTCGAGGGGGCTCAGACAAGACTTCCCAGTGTCCTCATTTATTTTTTTACCAGCTGCTGGAGGGTTAAGTAGGATGACAAAATCCAGCAAAAGGGAAGGGTCCATTAAGGGCAGAAAAATGGGGAATGACCTGTCCTTATCTCACTTGTTATTTGTAGATGATGCCATCCTCTTTTGAGTTGGGACTGAAAGAGAAGCTGCAAAGTACAGAAATCATAAATCAACATTGTAAAGCCAGAGTAATGGAGGTGAATGTTTATAAGACCTCCATTTTATTTAATGGAATTGGGGAAGATCTTGAAAAACAATTCAATGATGTGCTGCCCTTTACTTCTGTGCCTTTTGAAAATGGGCTTAAATATACTGGGCTCTTTCTAAAACCAATTGACTATAGATATAAGGATTGGTCCTACCTCTGGGAAAAATAATTGAGAAGAGTGTGACTAATTGGTGCTATAGATGCTTATTCAGAAGCAGATTTACTTTAGTGAAATCAGATTTGGAGGGGATTCCAGTATATTGGTTACCCTTAACCTACATCCCAAAAGGAATCCTGGAAAAGATTAGAAAAAAGTGCTTTAGCTTTCTGTGGACAGGCTAGAGAGAGAGGGAAGGAATCCCTTTGATCAAATGGAAAAGACTAGCACAGCAAAAAGAGAATGGGTGATGGGGATTGAAGAACATACGTCTATTTGGGCAAGCTTTAGCAGCTAAAAGTTATGGAAATTGATGCCAACTGAAGGCCTGTAGGGAGAATAATGACAGAAAAATATATAGCACCTGGAACTTTAAAGGACCGGATGCTGGCCAAGAATTCCCAGGCATCTGTGGATTTGGATGGGTTCTACATATGGCAGACAATCATTTTATTGAATTCAAAGTTATAACTCATTCTTGAATGGGTAACGGGTGAAAGCACACTGGAAAACCTTCTCCTACAGCCATCCATGGACAAATTTAAAGAGGTAAGAAATATGTTCAAGCATGTCTTATTCCAACAAGTCTATAGATAACTAAATGAACATGCAGATAGACTTTCTAAATATCTAGAAATGTTATCACTATAATTAAAAGGGGCTGTGCTGTGTCACATTAAACCAAACTTAAATACCCTTTTTTTTAAATCCCACAAAGATGCCATTTTAAAATATTATTTATCAAATAAAAATTACAACATAATAAAGATTACACGAGCATAAACACGTACGTAGATCCTTTCAACTCCAACTCCAACTCCAGATCTTCTCTTAAAACTGGGAATTGAAAAGCAGCAGATGACAGTGTTGCTAGATAAAATAGAAGAAACTAGAGGATTTAGAAAAACCTAGAGGACGTAGAAAAACAGCAGAGTGATGCTGAATAAAATAGAGGAGTGAGGCTAAATAAAATAGAGGAACCTAGAGGACTTCAGAAACAAACCGAGAAGACGTAGAAAAAGAGGACTTAAAAAACAAACCCAGAGGACGTAGATGCTAAATAAAATAGAAGAGTGATGCTAAATAAAATAGAAAAACCTAGAGGACTTAAAAAACAGTAGGATAAGAATGATGCTAAATAGAATGATGCACCTTAGCTCTATCTGTGTACTAACAGTCACTTATCTGAAGATAAATCACATTTGAATAACCAAACAGTGAACCCAAAGCAAAAAGAACACTGAGAAGCTAAGTACAAGCACAATGTAGAGGCACAAGTTCATGTGCATTATGGATAGCTAAATATGACAAGATATTTCAAAGCAAGGGGATTTTTCCACTACACTTAAGATATGCATATGAAGGATTTTGGAAGTATAGTAGAATTCCAGTACCTCCAGAAATAGATAATAGATAAGAGCAAAGCTTGGCAATTACTTTGACAGAGCTGGCCAAGAATTCCCAGGCATCTGTGGATTTGGACGGGCTCTACATATGGCAGACAATCATTTTATTGAATTCAAAGTTATTGTCAGGGATCAAATAATAAGGCAGAATTGTGTGCTCCGTGGATATTGTTAAAAATAGCTTTTGGGAAAGGTAATTCCAACATTCAAATTCTGGGGAACTCAAAACTCATTCTTGAATGGGTAACGGGTGAAAGCACACTGGAAAACCTTCTCCTACAGCCATCCATGGACAAATTTAAAGAGGTAAGAAATATGTTCAAGCATGTCTCATTCCAACAAGTCTATAGATAACTAAATGAACATGCAGATAGACTTTCTAAAGAAGCTTATCTCTTCAGAGGACCTGTTGGTAAAAGCTGAATCTGAAAACGAAATCTCCCATCCAGATACGGTTATTTCCCACAGTCAGACTTTCCACTTAAAATGACAGGCCCTATGAGCTCCAACTGTTCCATAGAGGCATCCTTGAATAACCAAACAGTGAACCCAAAGCAAAAAGAACACTGAGAAGCTAAGTACAAGCACAATGCACTGAGAAGCTAAGTACAAGCACAATGTAGAGGATGTCTTCGCTAACAAAATGCAGATGAAATCAAGCTAACAGAAACGTAGATTTTCAATGCTCAAAAATTCTAACAATCAAAGAAGCAGAAGCTGATAGAGCAGGTATGAGAACCATTGTCCGTACCTTTGAAACGGGAGGGTCGGCCTGGGAAAGAAAAGGCAGACAAATGGGAGGGTCGGCTAGAAAACAGCACCTGAGAGCTCAAGAAAAACAAAAGCGAAAGCGGAAGTGAGTTAACCGAATCAACCGTAACTTTATTATATAACAAGAAAAGTTACTAAACTAACTTACACGTAACTGACGCTGCATGCATAATGTAAAATAGAATGAACAACACGTATATATCACCTGACTTACTCAACCTCCATCAAATGAGCCTCGCATAACCCCCATCAAATCAGCCTCGAACTAGCCTACATCATGGCCCAACAGCTGTCATAGCTCACTGAACAAATGTCACTGCCATGCCACCCTAGCTGCTGGCATAAATCCGATGCCCTGCTGTTCAACATTGTCCATGACATTCTTCTCCCTCTGCCACTTCCGGCATACCTTGTTCTTCCTTGCTTAAGGAATGCAAAGGAACGAACTGTGAATTCCCCATTGCCAAATTCAAGTTTGAAATTCATACCCTGAAAACATCGTTTCTCCTCTGGCTACGCTTTTCTCAAAGGCCACCTGATGCCAAGTGCTGAGAAGAACCTCTGGTAAGCCTCCCTAGCATCGCTACAGGCAGCACGTCGCCAGTTCGAGTCATCATACAGATTAGCTATATTTAAGTTCGGCAAGGGCCTATACAGAAAGAGATGAAGTGTTTGCACAAAGAGAGCGTTGTTATAATATAAAGTGCACCGACAGTCGACACACAGACCAGCGGCCACTACGCCCGGAAAGAACAGCTGGAGCTAGACATGGCGGATGAGCGGGGTTTGATCAGGCGACGAGGAACTCGAGCCGGCAGAAGTCAAATGCGAGATTTGAGAGGGACAAAACTTGAACAACAAGAATCAGGGAAATTTGAACTTTAAAGAGGACGGAAATGGAGCCGAAGTGAAATACGAGCTTTAAAGGGCAAGGATTCGAGCTTGGACAGACTCTAAACATGTAAATTTCGGACCGGGAGAACTGATATACGTGTTTCAGAGGGATGGGATCTGAACCGGGAAAAGTGAAATGCGATCTTTAAAGTCTACGAGATCGAATCTGTGAAATACGAATTTAATTTAAAGGGACGGGATTCAAACCGGAAGAAGTGAAGTACGCGGTTTAAATTGACGAAATTGGAACTGAAAGAAGTGAAGCACATGCTTTAAAAGAACGGGATTCAAACATGGAGAAGCATAATACGATCTCTTACAGATAGGATTCGAACAGGGAGAAACATAATATGAGGTCTTACAGGCACCGTCGAGATATGGATAAGTGGGGAGTACTACAGCATGTATAACCACCTCGCCCTGTTCCAGCTCAGTCTTTCCCCACCTATCGTAGCTCAGCCAGCTTCTCTAGCCCAGTCCGAACCCAGCAGGTCGAGCGCATTCGTTACAAACCCTTCATGGCCGAGGTCAAGGACTACGCCTGCCACAGGGCCCAGGAGCCCAATACGAAGAGATCGTCGGGGAAAGCCATATTCAAGCTTTATGCGGTGCATTCAGGCCACGAGCCATCACGATCAGCTGGTGTATCCTGATAGCTTGATTGATCAGGATCTTCTGATGCTTTTGCTCTGATCGCCAAGGAAGAGCCGGATTTGGGTAGAGCCATGAGCATCCCCAGCACTGCAGTGATGTGATCTTGCATGTCCGCTGGTAAATAGCCTAGCCTCAGGACAGAGCACTGGTAGCACTGACCTATGATTTCCGCCATGGATCTTCAGATCTGAGGCTCCCAGATAAACTCCTGGACCGACGGGGAACAGTTCAACTGATCGCAACTCCTGGACCGACGGGGAACAGTTCAACTGATCACAAGGGGAAACAGTTAAGCCCTTCAGCTGCGAGCCGATTGACACCTACACCACAGAGGGATAACATCTGTCCGCGTTTTAATAAACTTAACCTACGACAATACCCCCAATTCCCGTAATGTTAGCCAAACATTAAATGTGACCCAACTAATGCTATGCCAAAGATAGCATTACTTCACTGACTGGAACCTGTACTAATTAACCAAAACATTTTCCTAAGTTTTGCCTAAGTTTTGAGACCTCATACCTCGTACTGAGGCCAAATAAGACGATCGCTTTAGCCATTGGTTACACGCATCGGCAAAGTGGGACATATCCATATGTTATCGCAAAAACTTTGATTTAATTTCTGTTTAACCGAAATAGATTATCGGTTCCCATGTCAAACTAATGTAATCGCAGGGAATCGATTACTATAGTCCCTGCCAGGCCCGGAGGGCAGGGACTAAAAAGAGCCTTGAATATATTATTTCTCAATTTACCTGCAAAGGCCATACTGCTAGTCAGAAAGACATGTGAGATGAGAAGCACGATTGTGACAATACGACCTACCAATTTAAGCATAGTGAATGGACTCCACTTTTTGTGTTTGTTGTTGCATCCATCCATTGTATTCATGGAATTACTGTTGAATGTTATTATAGTTCGTAGTTCATAATTGCTAGCTTGTATGAATTTCCATAGAATGAGAATATGGACGTAATCTATGAGGACGGCAGGTTAAATAGTAAATATAAGTTTGACTTTGACTTTAAGTAGTCATTAGAATAGCCTCCGAAACTTCTAAAAATATTATAAAATTTATAGGCATCCAAAAATATATTTCGTTGAATCACAAAAAAATGTGTTGTATTCATTTAAACACCAGCTCCCATTCATTTTAATTTTGAATTTATTCTTAACATTGAATTTATCAGGTGTTAATAGGAATCAAATTGCTTGAGTTTCACATTGTGAAAAGAGATTTGATCCATCTAGGCACTTAGTAGATTATCTTAACTTTGAATTTATCAACTCTCAATAGGGATCGAATCTCCTGAGGTGCACATTGTAGAAAGAGATTTGATCCATCTAGGCTCTTGGCGGATCAAAGTTAAGATGGATCTAGGTTGGTCATTTCCCTTAAAGAGCCTTTACTCCTTTAAATAGGTTTTATTCCACATGAATACCATCGGTTATTAAAAAGCCTTTACTCCTTTAAATAGGTTGTATTCCACATGAATACCATCGGTTAATACCATGCATGAATACCATAAGTCAATATGTTTTTTTTAAGAAATGGTTATAATTCTATTAATCAATCTAGATTCTGACCAGAACCATTACATTCAAAAGTAACAACATTTCCACATCCCTCCAAAAATGTTCTAACCAAAGTCTATGAATATTCAAAGATGTCTTCTCCATATTTTCTACATCTTTGTTCTTATAATTCCACCAAAAAAAACCATTTATATTTACAAACTTACCTAACATAAGAAACTAATTCTAAAATTAACTACCCAAATCCTTATGCTTCATGTTGCCCAGTTTCTTCAATGTCTGTCATGCCTACTTCCTCTTGCTGGCTTGCTTCCATTGCTTTGTGCTGCTCGATCTCCTAATGCATCTCCAGTTGGTCAACGAACTTCGGAGGGAGAGATCCTCTCTCACCAAGTTCAGAATCATAGTCACCACCATCCTTGAGGCCAAACACTTCTTTTAGCATTGACACAACAACATTCTCCACCTTCATAATAGCAGATCCAACCTGAGAAATCGCAACGTTTGGAACGATAATCCATCATTTTTTTGGTTGTTGTCATGTCCATTCGTAAATGCACTTTGTAAAAATCAATAAATCGACCCTGAATAAGCGTAGTTCGGTTGCTTTTATGCCATCTGATTGGCCTTGCACAGAAAATATGCATCGAATCCATGCCAAAATGTTCAAGATACCGTCATTTAGTCCAATAACGCTCTACATAATTTTAAATTTGGTTGTATTCCTATTGCGGGAAGAATCTGAGAGAATATTGATCATTGAAGACCCTGTAATCTATTTAAGCTGGTCTCGAGCTCAGTTTTGTGGGTTCAGAAATTTTGGAAAGAACGCACAGTCGGAATTTCAGTGCTCTATATCTTGTTTGTTCCCTGAACAATAGGTCGATTTGAACCTGTACACCGGAGCGATTCCATGCCATTTTTCTGGTTGGATGCTTTGTATGTATAAGGAATATCCTCAAGTCAGTTAATGGTGTTCACTGCAAATAAATCGACCCTGAAAAAGTGTAGTTCACTTCGGAATTTTGTTAACACAACTACTACACTTCTGTACACTGTTTTTCTTTTTCTGTTCACTGGACCACATATGATTTCATGATTGAACTGGAGTGAATTGGCAACATTGTTGTTGGTAACTTTGTTCTATATTATTATGAAATCATTTTGATTCTGTTGTTTAATGCTAATAGTTGACCATTATTGTTCAATCGTTTTGTTTACTTTCTTACATACAAAGTCATTCTCTTTACATGCATATGAATGCCATGAATCTGAGCAAGTACTTTCAATTATTTAAGGTGCTTTCTTGGTTCATAGTAATGTTATTGCAGTGATTATTTGATAGATCTACATCTCCAAATATTTCATTCTCTTTCGATTCACAATCATATGGAGTTACGTCGATGTTAACTTATGCAAGGTTGATATAGCGTAATGCTTTGGCTGATCGATATACGAGATATTAACAGATTTAAATTTTTTAGTCATTTTGTTCATCTTTCTTTTCCATAATTATATGTTATATGTTGTTGGTGATATGTTTGTGGATTTTGCAAGTTGTTTTAAGTTCATTTCAGATTGTTTAATGATATTTTATTAATTTGTAGGAAAATTTAAAGTGACTTTTTTGTTAGATGTACATTTCCGAAGTTGTTACTTCTTATTCATATACATTTCGTTTGATGGATCCATTTGATATGTTCTTGGCAAACTTGTAGATCTTGTATTTACAACTATGATTTCATTAATAGTTTTTCGATTGATCTTGAATGGTCGAATTTAGTATCCATACTTCATTTCCATGGACATAAGCTTGAGCCTAGGCCTGTATATACATCATTAAATCATAGAATCTCATTTAGAGTAGGCTTTATTGGTTGTGTTTCTCTCATATTCTCAAAAAACACAAAAATAATTGCTTGCCTCAAATCAAATCTCCATTTGTTGGAGCATCACCTCGTGAAGCGTAAACTGGTCCCAAAATTCCAGTGAGGGTTGTCATTAGTAGAAAAGAGTCTAATCGGGACTCTGACTAGGTAGCTCATCCCATTTTGAGTAGGACAGTTGCAGGCGTCAACATGACCCAAGCATGAAACACATGCTTTAATAAGTCATAAGTCATAATAATAATACAATCTTTTTCTTTCTTTTGATAAGTAGATTTCATTATGACAAATACAATTATGAAGACCGAACCTAGTTGCATTCTTCAACACTCCCTTTTAACTAGGGAGGTATTCATATATATATATATACAAATACATGGAAGATCTCAAAACACATGAACCACGAAGAGTTTAGGCACACACGGTGCCACAGACTAGATTCTTGACCAGGCAAATCTATCCAGGTGGGACTAAGATGGACTAAAGATCTCAGCCTCTTAGGTACCATTAAGCTTACTTGCTAACCATCAACCCAGGGAACTAGGTGCGTAATGCAAGGTCAGAGCTCTATGACCAACACCACCTTCCCTATTTCGAGAACTAGACATCAACACACAGGTCGACCAAATGTTCTCCCAGGCATACACAGTGTCTCAACACCTCAAATCTCTCCCGATCAAACATATCGGTAACATCGAGCATGCTTCGAAAACTTCGAGAGATTTACTTCAACAATCACAACCCCAATCAATAACAACCTTACAAATAAGTAAACACAAACCTTTGGGGTCTTCAAACATCTTGATGCTGCTTCAAAATTTATCATAGTAGGACTTAGAGGCTTCCTAAACAAATCTTGATAGCATATTCCTCAATCATACAACTTCCTTTCCTACTTCACATGTGACAACATATTCTAAAATTATATCCTGCTTTCCTTCTTTCTTTTAGTAGGAAATCAACATTCATTCTCCAATTTCTTCTTCGAGGTATCCATCATGACTATAATATGCTCTCCCTCTCAACTTGGGAGTTATACTCTTTTCCTTTATCTAGGCTCCCTCTTAACTTAGGGAGATTAACTTCTTTCTATGATATCAGAGGATATTTCATGGCTTCAATCCTTCTTATTAGAGTCATCTTGATCATCATTATTCATATAACTTCCTTCATCATGCTTATCAATCAAATCAACTTTACTTACGAATATCTTCAACATCTTGAAGATTATGTTCCTGCGTAACTTAGATAGAAAGTACAACCAAATACATATATAGAAGCATAAAACTAACCATAACAGAATCATTGAAGTATTAGACTTTATACATCAAATACCTAAACTTAGTTAGGCTCATAATCAACAAGAGACACATACTTTTAAACCTCAACTTCTTGCTCGAGTTAGGTTATAACCCCTAGATCACATCAGTAACTCAATCAAGATATCAACCTCATTATATCTAGGGCCTCAATATTTCTTCCAGAGATATGACATACTCTATTATAATATATTGCAAACCCTAGAAGCAATTCAAACAAGTATAGTTCTACAATGCATCCAACAACTTTAGACTTCATATGTTAGACTTCTACTAGGATTTAATGCAAACCCTAGATTCCATCTTTGAGACACTAAGCCTTAGATGTCAACAATCAAAACCAATCACAACACAATCTAAGGTTTCAACTAAATGACAAACTTCTACTAGGGTTTGGTGTAAACCCTAGATTCATCATCAAGGCTAAATAATATCATCACATCGTATCCTAGAATGTCCAACTTTGACTAGGGTTTAGTTGCAAACCTTAGCACTGATGAACATCAACAATTAGGTTAGCACATATACATATCTAGGATTTAATAATCATGCACACACATATCAATATCCATTAGGTAAGTTCAAGACACAAATATCAATACAATTAAAGTCATGCATATGATGATCTTGATTAGGCTAAGGTTTTGATCAGATAGACAAACATACACATATGGTTTCATTCCTAGGACATCTTATTAGCTAAAATAAAGGTCTTGCTTATAAACCCTACCAAACCTTATGGTTTCAATACATAAGCATTATCATCCAACCCTAAAGGACTAGGGTTTCCATAGCAATTCTAAAACTCCAAATGACATTACCATGAAAACCCAAAAAATCAAAAGAATAGTATATTTCTAGATTTCATCAGTAACCTAAGTAGACTAGGGTTTTTCACATTAGCATTGACACACCCTTAGGTTAGGATTTTACAGAGAACCTTTTAGGTTTCCACAAAAATGTTGATTTTAATGAGGGTAGATTTAATCTAATGATTAATCTCCCAAACAAGAATATTTAAGATTCAAAAGTCTTAGACATAACACTTGTTAGTAAAGGAAAGCAGATTTATTTGAATGAATGAATACAGCTTTATCACGAAGAGAACACGACTTATGGTCTAAAACATGCCTTTAAGTTGTTTTCAAGACAAACCTTATAGGACATCAATAGAAATTCTATCATGCTTTGTCTTGTGAGATCTTCTCCATAGCCCTTAAGCATATCAACAAATTTTTCCTAAGCAAGAAAGAAATGTTATTAACATCTATTATAAATACATTTAGATAAGAAAAGGAAACCAAATATAAAAAGATAATACAAGGAATAAGATACTTATCTTTGGAAAAATGGTGAGGCCTCCTCTTAATCCAATCTTGAGGGATACCTATAACAACTCAAAAATGTTCTTCCAAAGCGTGTTTGACCTACAAGTACTAGAAATCAAAGGATAGTAGAAAACAATTCAAAACTTAGAATAGAAGGATATGTAAGGGATACAGTCCCTAAGAGTCCTTAGAAAACAGGTCTTTTACTTTGAATCCTTCCATCTTGTTCTTCTTTGGTGAACCTTCATTGGCATTGTTTGCTTGATCCCTATCTCTTCTTTTATTCCTTGGATTCTTAGGACAATTACTTCTATAATGACCCATGTTGTGACAATTGTAGCATTTAATCTTGGATAGGTCTATATTCTTCCTTGGACCTATGAACTTATTGAAGGTTCCTTTATTCTTCTGATGAGTGGAAGAGGAATTCGAGATTTTCTCTTCTTCACTCTCCTTGTCTCTTACTAAAGATATTCTGACTTCTTCTTGACTGCATGCATTCTCGAATATAGGAGTATCCTTCCAAATCTCTTGAGCGGAATGTATGTTGGTTATATATTGGATGAGGTTATCCTTTATTCCATCGACCATTAGGGTCATGGCCAAAATCTTTGTTTCTCTAAACTTTGCCTTTTCTGCATCACTTGATTCATTTGTAGGCTTCTTTACTTTTGCTTTGACTAGATTCAAGACTTTATTCTTCTCGAAGATGAAATCTATCCTCTTTTTCCATGCCCTGTAACTGGAGGCTCCTTCTGATTTCTTTTCTAACTTCAAATATTTAGACATGGTTCTTGAAGATAATAGGCTTATATGATCCCCTTTGTTGTTCCCTATTCAACTTCCTGAGATTTCTTATTCTCTTTTGAATAGATCTCGAGGTTGCCTTTTTCCTTCTCATTCACCTTAGCTCTAATACCATGTTGGAAAATAAAAAGGGCAGAAAGATTTTCTTTATGTTGATAATTACTTGTGATATTATTATGTTATTATTAACTTTCTTGTATTCTTATTTTAACTTAGTTCATCAAGCAATTACCAAAGACCATAAAACGAATATCAAAGACATCATATGTAGGCAGATAACCAAGGAAAGACCCCTATCTAGGGAAAACCCAGTCAACAACTCTTTCTTTAATAATTTCACGAGATGATCCAAGACTCCTTAACCTAGACACAAAATTCCTCCAATCACCAAGTCAACCCTTGCCTTCTTCTGCAAGTGATAACCTTCCAGCATGGGAAATTTTTGGGGCTAATATTCGCAATTGGGCTAATTTTCCATGATTTTTCCAAAAAGAAGATTCGCTAATTCCATTTTTTCTAAAAAAAATTCACCCAGATTTTACAATATATAATTATTTTACCTTAAAAATCACCAACATTATATAGATACTCTATATAAAATCATTATAAACTTGAATAATTTTACAAATATATCAATAAACATTTTATAATTTGCATATTAGGGGCTAGTGAGATTCGCCAATGTTTTTAAACTTCAAGATATTTTTCTATCCTTAAAATTTTCCCTACCTTCCAGTAACAACTTCGACCCTGCAGCAACAAATAGCAACAACAACTGAACTTCGACCTAGATGCAACACTTCGATCTTGAAACAACACTTCAACCTAGAAGCAACACTTCAAATCAGAAGAAACAACAAAATTTTGACCTCCCCAGCGACATAAGTTCGACCCATCAGCAGAGGAACTTTGATCATGATGCAGTACTTCGACCTTCTAGCAATAGCCCAACAAATTCAGATGTGAGAGAGAGAGACAACCCAGAAACTTTGTCTTTTATCCTTCTCCAAAAATTCTCCTTCTTCTCTTGGAATTTCACACTTTTTCTACTCCTCCTTCTTCTATATCAAACTTGTGAGAGTTTGTACTCAAATGAATCGAACTACACTCTATATATATAGCCTCTTCTGGAGTTCGAATTACTCTCATGTAGGTCGACTTAATCAAGTAAGGGCTGACTTGGTATGGATGTGACAAATGACTTATTTTACTCAATAATAATTCTTTTTACATGATTCAAAAGCCTGAGAAGGGTCTCATTCAATGGACAATGAATCTAATGTCTTAAGAGAAAACCTAGAAGTCCTCAATGGGGATTTTGACCTAAAACATGATGACTCAATTATGGAAGACCCATGCCTTAATAAGTCATAATAATAATATTTTCTTTTTCTATCTTTAGATAAATGCTTTTCATTATGACTCAAATACAATTATGAAGACCAAACCTAATTACATTCTTCAACAAAAAAAAATTGCATTGACCGAAATATTTTCTCTAGAGGGGGAAGTCATGGCTTCTCTAGAAGTCCTTGCTTAGCTTCAAAGGAATTGGAACTCAGAATAAGTACCTTGACTAGATGTTTGATAACACCAATGACAAAGGGAGAAAATCAAGATTGTTATGGCAGGATCTATATCAGTTAGAATATCCAGTTAGGATGATGGATCAAGTGTAAGAAGCAGTTCAACTTATGGTTGAGCCAAAGAATATAGCTCAACATGTTTTGAAGTACCAACATGGTAAAATTGGTCATGGCACCATCAGTTATGAGAACAAGTTGTAGGAATTTAAATTGGGGAAAGAGTGTTGAAGAAAGATAAGTTTTATATATTGCTTCAATTTGAGATCCATTATGATCTTTTAGACAAACATGAAGCAAAAATCTATTGCACTTAGTGGACTAATATATTGCAGCTTGGTTGGCAAGTTATGAAGCAATATGACTTCAACTTGAAAGGTTGTTTTGATCAGGAGCAGATGATATCTTAATGATAGGACAATGCACCTTGAAGAAGAGAGCAATAAGTCTCAAGTACATCTCCACCGATGGTCCAAAAAATGATGTTCTGACGATGTCGTTGCCTCGTGTGAATTTCGTGTACTTTAGAGACAAGTTGGGACTTGTGGAGATTATCCCTCTCATTGAGAGGGAGTGTTGTTTAGATACCAACATGGAAGAGCATACTCCCGAGAGGGAGATTGGTTTGAGATGCCCAGAGTGCTGCCCAAGAAGGGAAAGAAATATATACCACTCCAAAATATTTATTTACGTGTTTCACTCCAACAATGGTGTGCCTTCTTATGGAGTTGTATAAAGGAATTTTGAGACTGAAATCAAATTCTAGTTTCAAGATTACTTCCCAGTAATGTCGTATTCATATTAATATGGAACAAAATCCCAAACTAGGGTTATACCATTGTGATTTTAATAGGTTCGCATTTACAACCTCATTGAAAAGATAACAATCTCAAGAAAAATGGCTCTTTGTGGAATTAATACCACAAAAACTCAAAATTAGATAAATAACAAAGCTTTTAGATGACAATATCTTAAAAGAGAAAAGGGTAAAAAACAAAATGTCTTGGAGATTGGAATCCAAATTTTCCGAAACAAGAAAACCAAACAACAAACTAAGTGCACCAATATCTCAATGAAAAAATCAGATCCATGGAAAATTAACATGGAAGAAAAATCATTATCTAATATGATTATACGGAACATGCAAAACTAGCCATCAATACTAATTCTCAAACCAAAACTAACGACAAAGATGTCTGGATCTGACACCTGTAGGATTTCCAATGAAGCATGTGATGTAACGAAAACATCCTTTAATGGATTTGGATCACAAAAATATGTATGGGATCATTATTGCAATTTTTGTATGAAGGCAAGTTGCCACTACTTATTGGTAGTTCATCGAAGAAGTGTAGATGTAAACCACAATCGTAGATATTTTCCTTGGAATTATGTAAACATGGAAGTTGAAGGCTAAAATCTCAAGTGGGTATTGTCCATTGCATGATTAAGATCAAATTAAACAACAATAACATGGCAGATAATGTACAAAGTCAGAAATTCAAACAAACTAAAGAGTGTTTTTAGAAGAGTTTTTGGCATAACAAACAATTCGACACAATTCCTGGACTAAAGACAGGAACAAAATTCAATATCAAAGGAAATAGTGTCTGTGATTCATAAAACTAACATATTTAACATGTTAAATGCCTCAATAAAAGCCATCAACCTCAAAACGAGCAATGCTAATGAACAAGTTCATTAAAGAATCTACATACTTTCATATTTTGCATTCTGAAAAGATAAAACTGCAAGGCAATGAGGACTCTCATAGTAAATAGTGAAAACAAAAACCACCCTCAAATGAATACGCATTGAAAAAAATGCACTTTTTTTTATTCAAGGGGGATAAAATTGAAATCAAATTAAACCCTTAGACATTGTAAAATAGGAAATCTGAACTTTGAAATTTTTTTACTGCAAAGCTAGCAATCAGAATCAGATGAACACAAGCTACCTTCCAAAAATATCATCTTATAGTTGAAACTAACAAAATTGTAAGACTAGATACACAAAACTAAAACCCCAAATAGATCAAATTAGAGTGGGAAAATGCATACAAAAATATTTATTGAAAAGTATAAGAAGAGAATAAGAGATTTTCCTGGAGGTTGGAGGACAACATTGACTAGCCTAAACAATTACAACTGCAGCCAAGTCCTTCAGAGCCTCCTTATTGATTAGATGGAATAAATAAGGCACTTTTTTATGGTCAACAAGGATGTCAACCATAAGTAATGTGGGTGACTAATGGATGCCTAAATTAAACTAAACTACCTCACCCTCTTACCCATATTGATCACTATGGTCCTTTCTTGGTCATGCCTAATAATATTCAAAACAATAGTGGCACAATACTTCTAAATTTAGAGCCTTCTTGGTAATTGGAAAAAATAATAGAGCACTTTTTTATGATCAACATGGATGTTAACCATAAATAATGTGGGTGATTGTTAGACCCCAAATTAAACTAAACTACCTCTCCCTCTCATCCACTCTTATCACTATAGTTCCTTCTTGAGAGAGACTCCTTCTTGAGAGAGACTAACAATATTCAAAATAATAATGACACTTGTACTTCTATTTTCAACACCTCTTTGATAGTTTGACAAAATAATAAGACACACTTTTATAGTGAACATAGATGTTAACCATAAGTAATATGAGCACTTTATAAATGCTTAAATTAATTAAACTTCCTCTCCCTCACACCCACGGTCATCACCATAGTCCCTTCTTGGCGGGGGCTAAGAGTACTCAAAATAATAATGGCACCATACTTCTAAGTCCTTAGAACGAGCTGATCTCTAAAAAGATTTTATGTATTAAATTATAACCTTTACAACACATGGTTCAAAATAGTTTAAAGGATTTATGTCACTCTATAAAGTAGAGCATATGGTTCAAAATAGTTTAAAATATTTATTTTACTCTATAAAGTATAACAACATCTATTGACACATAAGAATTACTCAAACATAAATGGCTAATTAAATTGCATTAAAAAAAATTAAAAATTAACCATATTTGTCTTGACAATGAGCAATACATGCTGACTCAAAACGAAAATACTTGAACACAACATCAATACAATCCTTTATTACATACTACTTTTACCAACCATTTTTTATTAAGGTTTATCGCTGTTAAATCTGGTCTTAACATTGTACACATGATAACTTGTTTCATTTGCCAATATGTCTTTATTAAAGTTTACCAGTGCTGTTTAATGTGAGTCCAAAATTGTTCAGATATATCACAGCTGCCAATATGAAATGGGTCCCAGGAATTCAATGACTGCCTAATGTTGTCTCATCATTGGAAGTCTTACAGAGTTAGAAGATAGAGTGGCGACTGCTTCCATTACAAGCGCTTGAAAATGAACAGGAATTTAATATGCTGTCAAACTAAAGCCAACAACCGCAGAATTCTTAATTTGACCCAATGTATATAAGAAAATTTGCCAAAAACTATTATATTAAATACCATCAAAATCTGGATCTACAGTTCAAGCATTTTCAATGATATTTTTTTTCAATGTGATGCCATCATTGAAAGCCATATAAAAAATATAAACCCTGTCTATACATTTTTTCTGATAACAAACAGACATTCAGGATTATCTTAGACATCCTGCTATGTACACATTTCTATGAAGCTTCTTTCTGGCTGAGGCTCTGGCGAAGAAGCTCTGACTTTTCAAAATAATTACAGCGACAGTGCCCGCTGTGGGTATCTAAATCTCACTTGCTGCAAATCTGAAAGTAGTGTCGCTGAAGTTTTTGTACTTATAACTGGGTTCAATTGATCAGGATTTAGAGAATTTGACAGCCTCCCAACTTAAAATTTGCCAACCCTTGTATCTGTGAGCACAGCATGAAAATGATCAGAAGAGATCGAATGGAATTAGAAGAAGACGGAAAGGAATTGCCATTGAAGCAAATCTAAAAGTGGCGTTGGTGAAGTCGTCATACTTATAAATGGGCTCAAGCTGTTCAGCTGCTCAGAATTTATTGAGATTTTGAGAATCTGTCCTTTAGAATTTGCAAACCCATATATCTATGCACACAAGATAAAAATAATCAGAAGAACTTGATTGGAATTACAAATGAAAATATTATTGAAGCAATGAATCACAGATTGATTTGTTAAATAAAACTAGGAACAAATTGGAAGAAACTCGCAAAACTGATACAGGGAAGGTTAATTTAATCCCCTTACCTTCCCAGCATCATTACAGTGGCTTGAGGATTACTTCCAGGAGATCTATTGAAGGTCGATCCATCAATCACCCTAAGAGAATCAATCCCATGAACTTGGTATTTATCATTGACAACGCTATTGACTTGGCAACCTCCGTGATAGTGCCATGAGGTAGAGAAATTCGTTCGGCAGAATGATTCCATTGCCTTGTAATCGCTTGTATTTACAGAGGACAGACCACCATCAAAAGGCACTATAAAAAAGAATTTGGGAATTGTTTCCTGAACCCTTTTTATGGTTCTCAGCCCTTTCACACAATTTTCTAGATCCTGTGGATGGGAAAAATAATTGAATCTGACATAAGGATCTTCATTAAAATCCCGAGACCTAAGACGGAGCTCCCCCTTGGATAGAGGCCCAGCAACGAACTCAAAAATGGTTACCACATTTAAATAACTTCTAAAGAATGGATGAAATGTATATGTGCCTGACTGTTTTTCATTCGGGCTGTAGTTACGAGGATCATAATTGACTGGGAACTGAAACAAAAAACTGGATGATTCGATAAAGCCAGCCGGAGTTACACTCACAACTCGAGGCAATGAATATTCAAGGCGTGGAGGAGAGAGGAATGTAATCCCAACTTTTGGGTTATCAGCCATTCCTTTTCCAACACCAGGCAAATCTTTAACCACGGGGATGCCTAAAGATTCCAAGTGCTCCCGTGGGCCGATTCCGCTGAGCAATAGTAGTTGAGGACTCCCAATAGCACCACAAGAAACTATAACCTCACCTCCATTTTTGGGATTTAATACAG